>JAHLSL010000015.1:25334149-25377612 GCA_025920805.1 Petroica traversi
GACGGGTCCCGCGGCTCTGGCAGCGCCGGGAGGCCGGGAACGGGCCGGGAACGGGCCGGGAACGGGCCGGGAACGGGCTGGGAACGGGCTGGGGAGAGCCTCGGACACAGGGAAAGGGCTTCTTGTGGCGCTGCATCCCAGCGGAAAGGAGTGCGCGACGCCCGGAAAGCTTATCTTGGAGCGGGCCGGGAGATAGGCGCAGGCAGACATCGCTAATCGCCGAGGACGCGCTGCCATAAGGGCTCCTTATCGCGCTCGGTGGCGGTGTCTGATCGCTGTCAGCGCAGAGCAGGGCCAGCGCCAGCCGGGAGGGCAGGACTCAGGCTTGACATCTGCCTTGGCCAGGGCTAGAGACACCTGTCAGAGCCAAGGTGTTTAATTCGTGGAATATCCTCCGGATGATAAGTGCCAGGCTAAGGAGAAGCCGTGCGCTTGCTTCAGATGCACCGAACTGCCTGTACAGACAGGCCTGAGGAGAGCTTTATAAATCACCTCCTGAGATCTTCGAGTCCTTCGGAGAGATGCGTGGCTGGTATCATCCCTCGGTTTGTCACAGTCACTGCAAGCACCGACTGTAAAGTTAACTTCTGGTATCTGTTTTCTGTCCATTTTTACTATCATTCCTGTGTCATTTTAAGGCTGCTGCTCTACACTTCGTGTTATACAGAACGCTGCCTGCCACGGGACAAATGAAAACTTGGGGGTCTGGGAGCCCGCTCTCACAAACAGTAAACGCTTCTCTGCGACCCTTATCCCTAAGTTATCCATGTGCAGGGAGACTCCACAGTAGAACCTGATGGATTTCAAGATCCATAAATGCCTCATGTGGAACATGGGAGGAATCTAGCCTGCTCCAGCCACCTGCCCTGATTAAACACGTTCCACTTACTAAAAACCACAGAAATATGCATGAAGTTGTCTATGAATTCAGCCAGCAGAAGTGGTGGTGCAGGTGTCAATGGCAGATTATGGCACATCTGACAAGAAGGCTCTACTGGACATAGATCTACCTAATCAAAACCATCCCACAGTTGGACACGTTAGTGTAGTTACCAATGATTAGCAAATTGTCTGAACATTTTTTTTGTAAGAGCTGTTGCTGTAAGCCTAACAGCTTAATGCCATTTCACCTGCCTCATGCTGCACCCTGTAAACGCAGCAGATGTCTGTACATAAATGGCAGCATTCTCTTATCCCTGCTCTGTATGTGCAGGCTCCAGCCTCCTGCCCCATGGAGTGTTTTCTCTTTGACTGCTTGTCAAAATACTCCATCTTGGCATCTCCCTTTCTTTCCCTTTCTCTCCAAGGCATTTAATGCATGGAGCTCTCTCTTGTCTGGCAAAGTAAATGGGGGAATGAATCCATGTCAAAACTAACTCAGTGGAAAAAATACTGCTTTGTTTTAAATGGAATGGTTTCCTCTCCAGCTCAGTGTGTGGCTCTAGGAGCAGCAGTGGCAGGGTGGGTGGGGATGTTGAGGGCAGCACGGTGCCCAGGGGCTGGGGGAGGGCAGGCTCATTTCTTTCTCTGGCAGAGCTGGCTCAAAGCGTTTGTGTAACTGCAGGGTGCAGTGGCAGGAGCAGCTTGGGCTGATCAAAGGATGCCTTTTGTCAGCTCCTGTTTGCTCTCATGCTGCAAGTTAGTGCTGTTCCTTTACCCTTCTCTTCTGCTGTCCTACTTTGTGACCTGCCCAAGGGCACAGGTTCCTACTGTCCCAGCCTTTCCCTGCCCCTGGCATTATCTCCCAAAATCATGAGGCCACAGTTTAACCTGGCTAATCTGAAGGAAAAATCGGGGGACAAGGCCAGCCTTCTACTGACTGAACCAACTCCCTCCACAGGCTGAGACTGTGACAGCTGATGCATGACTGTGTTTATCTTCCCTCTTCAGATTTTGGCCTGCCCAGGCTCCTGGCCTGCCTCTACCCAGCTGCAGGAAAGGCAGTGCTGGTGCAATGGCAAAGGCATGGTTAGGTGGGCAGAACCTCAAGGGAGGGCTCATAAATACTGACACACACTAAAGCTGTGCGCTCTGCTGCAGAAAAAAGGCAAGACAATCTGAAAAAGCACTTCTGCATTATTTAAGACACGGAGAACTTGTCTTTGTTAACTCTTTCCAGCTGTGTTTGCAGCATTACAGCTACAACAAAGGTGCAATATGAGCTATACTGTGTTTTTCAGCCTGCAGTATTTGATTCCTTCAAGATTTTGGCCTGCTGGTGAGGGTTCTGAGGAAATGCCCAGGGCAAGTTTGTTGGCAGGAGGCTTCCACTTGCCATATGCACTCCTGAACATGTACTGGAGAGTGGTTACTGGCTTTCAAATAATAGCTGTTCTCCTCAGCAGGTTCCAGCTGCAGCTGCACTGGACTCAACTTACATCCCAGAGTCTCATATAAAAGAGTCAATGTAAATATATTCATTTACAAATTATTCTTGTTTGGCTTTATTAGCTATCAGAATAATAGTACTGTACAATTACTTTTCTGCAGCTTACCTCTTTGCCTGCCATTAGTACTTCTTGATGCTCAAGTAGCTTCCAGCTGCATGAGAGAAGCACAGCACTAGGCTGATGTCACACATCTGGCATTAGGACATTTATATTTTCCTTTATATGGGGTGCACTTATTCCACATAAGCAGTTCCAGGTCAGTTTTCTCACCTATAAACTGGGACTGATAGTAAGGTAGGAGTAAGGTAGATATTTCTCTCTTGACCTGCTAGAGCTGTTCTGTCCTGACAGGCTGTTGACTGGGTGGGACTTGTTTGCCTGCTGTCATCATTTGTGTTCATCTCAAACAAACCTACTCCATTTCCCAAAAGTTCTGAATCCTCCAAATAAAACAATGCCAATATGTGAATTCTCTGTTGCTTTTCCCTTGGGCCTTCAAAAAGAGAGTCTTAACAGCAAAACTTCCTTGTGCCAGCAAAGTAAAAGCCATCCCCTGACTGGTCATGCCAGAGTTGGGGTGTTGGGGTGCTGGGAGGGGTGTGGAGACAAACACAAGTTCCTGTACAAAATACCCCAGGAACAGCCCTCTCAGTGTTGTGTCTCTCAGTGGCAGCCAGGACTCTGCTGGTTGGGAGAAGGGAGCTTACATACATGCAGCATTACTATTGAAAAGCTCATGAGAGATTTGTCTTTGAAATTATTGAATTTAAATGCCTTTCTCAAAGTTAGGTAATGGGTTATCTCAATTTCAGTTGTGTATAACAACATTAATAATATCTCATGGTTTATTTGTAGCATTACTAAAGTTGGTCATTGTATGTAAGATTATATCTAAAGTACATGAATTCTTATTCATGAGAGGGAGCTCTCTTGTGAATTTTACTGAATTAGGCAATGAAGGAGAACTTTCTCAATTGACTGAAAATGGCATTTAGAAACAATTTCTAATGTAAGTTCAACAGAAAAACTACATGGAGTAAAAAAGTATCTTCTGGTCTACTTTCATCTCTCCACAAACAAACAAAAACGCACCTGAGGTTTGTTTGAGCTGGAAAAAACCAAAAGTTAAGAGAACTGAAACAGCAGGTTATGGATGCCCTGAAAGGGCAGAGCAGCTGGAACAGGCCAATGCTGCATGTTGCCACATTTTATACAATCTTAATCTAAGAGGCTACTTTGGCTTTAAGTTTGAAAAATATTGACTTTATGCTCAAGGGACATAGGGAAATTTTTATACATTATTGAGATGAAATGTAAATGGAGCTATATTTAAATAGCTCAAGCTGATTAACAGCAGTTTCAGTTAAACACAACAAAAGCTGCAATGATTGCTTTACTCAAAGGAACTCCAGGAACCACCATTCTCTTTTAATGTTACAATATTCTTAGTGAAGGTTAGGCGTTTTCCCAAAATGCTTTTCCAAGTAAAGCAAATTTACTTAACTGCAACATCTATGACTTCCTAAATATCATCTACCTTCTAGTTGTATGTTCTCTGCTAGTTGCTTCTAGAATTCCAGTGTGACTAGAGCAGCTGAAATTGTTTTTAGCTGCTCTACAATGACATCCTAATCCTTAAGAGTAAGAGAAGGAAAAATGTCACTAAAAGAAGTTAGAACTTTTGAACTAACTTTAGAACTACAAGGAGATTCAAGAGGGTAAAAAAGAGAAAGGAAAAATTTATCAGGGCAAGTTTAATGAGAAGGGCTGAGAAACATAAAAATATTTTAAGGTTGTTACTATTTTAATTATTATATACAAGAGAAAATTAATTAATCTTGAGAGAAGCTTTGTAATATTAGTATATCAAAATTTTAATTCCCTAAAGTCACATTTAATTTTTAAATGGCACATTTTCAGCAGTACTCCCATGGTTAGGGTGTGGCTGTCATTTTCTTGGAAAAACAAATCAGCATGAATGTTAGCACAGTGCAAATTAGTGCAAATTAGTGTAAATCAAAGCACAGCATAATCAATGATCCTAAAACAGACAAGTTGTGAAGCCACTCCTGGTGCACCTTTCCATACTGGGTCTGAAATAAAACCCTTTAATAACTTTCCATGGGAAAGACTCTCCTGTTTTCTGTGCTGCTCTGGTGGCCCTTTCACATCATTGGCCTTCAGTAAAGGTGCAAAACTCCAACCATGCCAAAGGCTTTCCAGGGCAGAATTTCAGTGCACATCCGCCAGTCCAGGAGCCAACTGTGCTGGGATTGTAGGAGCAGGAGCTTGTATGACATGGTTGTTAAAGGCAGAGAAAGTGGTAACCCAAGGGTTAAAATGCTTTCCCCTTCTTTTATATATCCAGTGATCTAATCCTACAAATGGTTTTTATCACTGTCCTTTCTGTGCAAAGCAACTCGAGTAGAGATACGTGTGAGTAAAATGACATTAAAAAGGATTCTCTGATATCTCCAATATTACATGCCTGTCAGGATCATGTCATCAGCCTGAGAGGTTGAATTACCCACTTCCAGGAACTAGATACTGCAAGGAGGAAGGTACAAGTGAGGGATAGTAATGACCATCCTGTAATTAAGATACAGGAATGGAAGCCCTGAAGGAATAGATTTGGAGTTGGCTGTGCTACAAGGCTTACTCTATACCTGAAGCCTATTGAACAAAATCATTTCAGCCCATCCAGTTTTAAAGTGAGCTCAAATGCTCTCTGTCTTGAAGTTCTAGTAGTGTTTGGTGTTTGATATTTCGGTACTTGGAGTATATTAAAACGACAATAAGCTTTCCCACGTAGGGGTCTATAATCATGGGCATGTCAAGCACTCCCACAATTAGGGAAAAAACCCCTCCTTGACTTCAAGCAGGTGAGTATTTCATAAGATGGAAACTATTGCAACATCATGCAACTTTCTTGCTGCTGGGTGAAGTATTTAATGTTCAGAACAACTGCTTAGTGCTTCACGACGTGGATAAATTTAGGTGGTGCTCAGATGTCCATTATGTAAATTCTTCCTCAAAGTATATTTTAAGAATAATTTAAACACAGAAAGATAAATTAATCTCTTTGTTCTCTAGGTTAGAAGACATACAGATGAGCAATTCTGCTAAACAATATTGCTACTTATATGAGACAGATGAGCTAAAAGACACATAAGTTTCAAAGACCCAGCCTATTAAGTTTCCACTTGAAGTTAGCTTTGATTTCTAGCTTCTATCTGAAGTCACTTAAGATTGATTTGTCCTAAATGACTTCCACTCACATGCTCAGCTTCTGATTCCTGTTCTGTGGATCCCTGTGTGGAACTGGCTGACCAGCAGATGTCCCCAAATTCTACATAATCACACTTGCAGTTTCTGAACTCTTCAGCGCCCTTTTGCATGTTCCAAAGGATGAAGCCACTTGAGCCCACAAATCCTCTTGCTGCTTATTCATTCTTGTAAAAGCTCAACTTCTGAGGTGGGGAATGCTTATCTACTGACACAGAGCACCTTTATTGACATAGAAAAATTGGATATCAGTTCACTTTTTATGGCATGGTGCCATTAATTGACTGTCCCTTGTTTTATTTTCAAAAGCACTCTAGGTGTTTTTTTTTCCCCTAGAACAGCAATCCTCATCCAAATATGACTTGTAATACTTTTATCTGGAGGTTCAGTCTCAAGAGGCCAGACTTTTTCCAAACTAGTAGCAATTATTTTGACTTGGATATTACAAATCTCTTTAACTACATTCTTTCTGTGCATTAAATGCTGCTTTTACAATTCCCTACAAATTTTAAAGCTAAGAAGATTGCAGTAGGTTGTATATGCAAAGACTGCTTTGTGGTGAAGGAATGAGGAGAGGCAGGTTAGTGAGAAATACAGGAGATACACAGAGCCATGTGTTCTAGCTATCTTTTGTCCCTACAAACACCAAAAACTTACCTGATTTGTTCTAAAACAGACTAGAGCAGTATGTAGGAACAAGAGGACTTGGAAGAAAGAGTGTAAATGACTGCAGATTTGTTTGGAACTTGAAGATCTTCTTAGGAGGTTGAAAATTAATTCCTCTAACTTCACTATTGGAAGAACACAGCTACAAACAAAAGCACTGAAACAAACCCCCATGAAATTAAAGACAGCTGCACAAAATGAGGTGGACTGGCATTGAAAGTTTATCTGTTTCAGAAATCTATACATTTAGATACAAAAGGGAATTAACACAAAAATTTACATATTTGCAACTCTTGTATTACAAAGGTAAAGAGTGTGTTATGTTTTAAATGGATGTTTAAAATCTTCTGAGTGTAAGGTCAAAAATAATAAAATATCTGAATAGAGCCCCAAAGAGAGCATACTATAAATATGACTGCCTTGATACAATGAAGTCAATTATTCCCAGACAGAGAAAATCTTACCCTGTACACTGTATGTGTGCATATTACAGAAACTTGAACTTACTCTGATATACATATAACTATTTCACAAAAGAGGTTTTAAATGCTGACTTGACTGAACCTTCTTTAGAGAGGATCACATTAGGAGAGTGAACCATAGGGATGCTAATTTAAAATAAATGGAATTAGACTTAAAATATCCAATGTTCAACAGAATCTGAATTTTAAGTACTTCACATTCTTTACACACATAAGCTCTATAACAGTGGGAACAGAGATCAAAGGACTAATATTATGTATGCCTGTGTCTCTTGAAAAATATGGAGGCAGAGCTTCCTGCCTGGGTATGATCCTCATACTCCATCTGATTATAAAGGAGAATTCCCTAGGGACTAAATCCTGGTTTATTGTTTTCATAAAAAGCAAATTCTGATTCTGTAACGGTTTTGTTATGATTTTAAAGTTGTGATCATCTAATGGTAACAAGATTAAAATGGACATGAATAAACTTTGAAAAGGTAACAGAAAAAAAATGAAGTTGATGGATACAGATTCAGGCTGATAAAATCTAAATTCATTCTGTTTCAGGAGTGGCAGTATTTTTTTACTATTATTATTATTAGTCCTATAAATATTATTAGAGTATGAAACCATTTTGGATCAATAGAATTACTTAAAAGATTATTAAAAGAAATTTCTTCTCCAAGAGTAATTTTGATATAAATATGAAGCCCTTGGATTTCGGATACTGTCCCCAGAATATTAGGGAACAAATGTTAAAAGCACCCTGGTAATGCCTATCTTTGATAGTATATTAAAAATAGATTTTGCTTTGCATGCAGCTACAAACTGAGTAAAAATTCTAATCATGGAAAAACTTCTTTGTAGCAGACTAAGGTAGTATGTTTTATCCTAGAACAGAAAATAATTCAACAAGCTGACAACCTGTTCCTAAAAGACTGACCACAAGGATTTATGAAGCAATAGTAGCATCACAATCATGGTTTCAGGGGCTTTTTT
The DNA here is from genome assembly GCA_025920805.1 of Petroica traversi. Lineage (NCBI taxonomy): Eukaryota > Metazoa > Chordata > Aves > Passeriformes > Petroicidae > Petroica > Petroica traversi. Next base: position 25,341,954 of record JAHLSL010000015.1, read on the forward strand.
TTGTGCTTTGTTTTAAAGAACCTTTGACTATGGCAACATGAGATAAAACTGCTAGCTGGTATTTGGGATATTCGAAAGGCTCCCTCCCCCCAAAATCTCAAGGAGCCCTCTTTTCTCACACCCTTTAACAATACCAGTGGCACAAACCCTTCCAGTTCAGGACTCGGTAATGGGGCTCTGTCCTGGGTTGGCCATATGACCTGTTTGTATCCCCAGTCGTCCTCTTGCTTATGCTGGACATTAAGTTCTACAGCTTTAAGTTAGTCCCAGAGAGACAGAGAGAGTGAAAGTGGAGGAAAAAACACTCGCTGTTTGTGTGCAGGAGTCCCATCTTATCTCTTAGGAAAGGCCCTGAGGCTGCGTCCCAGTGATTTTTTCATACACACTCTCTGAGGGTGCTCGAAAAAAAGCACACAGCAGAGGGTTTCCTCGGATCTTTCTCGGCTTCTTTGCAGGGAGAGACTTGGTTTCTTTTGCTGTGTATTTTTTTTTCCTTTTTCCTCCTGGGACTGGCTGGCATCGTGTGGGCCCAAGGCACCAGGGAATCCCCGGGGCCCCCCCGACTCCTACAGCCAGCCTGGCAATCAACCCCCCAGTGGAGAACTGAACCGGACCCAGACGGACTCTGAATCACCATCTCTTCAGAGGAAGGAGAGGTTTCATTGTTTTCATATTATCCAATTTTTTTCCTATGCTTGTGAATATTCTGTTTGTTAAATAAATAGTTTTTTCCCCTTTTCTCTAAGGAAATTCTTCCCAGACCTGTAGGGGGAGGGGTGATTGGAATCGGCTCTTCCTAGAGGAGACCCCCCAGAGGTTTCCTCCTAAATATTTGCCCTAAACCAGGACAGGCTCCCATGAAAGCCAAATCAGTATTGTTCCTCACTTATCTGAAGTGCATGTCATTAAGCAGTATGTGGGATGCCACACCCATATCAGCCTGAGAGTACCTGATAGTGATTACTGTACTCAGAAGGTACAAGGACATAAGAGGTGGCTTAAAAAAAAAGCCTCATTTCCTGATCATCTTTACCTATAGTAAATCAAATAATTTGCACAGAAATCTTCATTATTTTCACATCAAATATACAAGTAATACAAAATATCTCAGTTGAGCACCAATGCTGACTTTAAGAGCAGTACCTCCAAATCAGAGGATTAGTATTCCCTGTCACAAATAAATTCTGACATACTTTCAGAAGTGTCCATTTTCTGGGTCATCTGTATTCAGATCACTTCTTTGTGTTCATCTTCGACATTCCAAGGAGATTAGTAATAGCAGCAGTTTTATAAAAGGTGTGGGTATCCTGGGCAGCTTTCACAGCAAAATCAGTTCAGATCTTTGTAAAAGAAAAGACCATAAAATCCGCTGATCTGGACTTAAGGGTTTTACCAAAAGTTCATTAAATGGCATCTGTATAACAATTCATGTGAGAATAAATGGTGGAAACAGAGTCTCTGTTTGTGTGTGTAAACAGCAGGATGCCCAACAGCAGCAGGAGCCCTGTCCCCAGGGGCAGTAGGGTGTCAGTGAGCCATGGCTGTCCTGTCACCTTGGCTTAGAGTAACCATAAGGACACCTGAGGATCAGGCTGTCATGGCTGGGTAGGACGTGGGTGCTGTAGTATTCCACCAAACTGCCCATGTTCAAAAACATGATGTCTGAATCCAGGTAAAACTTGCCATCCTGTTGTAGAACAAAAACATACTTAACCATTGACAGTAATGTTTGCAGTTCAAAGTCTAAAGAAAAGAGGCCAAAACATCATCATCAGAACCAAGTTCTTTCAAGTACACTGCTTCTTTGCAAACTAGTCAGTTACAAAAGTTAGTCCAAATTAAACCCAGGAATTTAATAAGATTTGACTGGAGCTGAAATTTATGACGATTCATGATACAGCAATTAGAAAGCCCAGATCTGAGTACCTGAACTCTCATCCTAGACCAGATATTTGTAAATCAGCTGATTTTTACTGCCAGATGTAGAAACAAATTTAGACTTGAACTTGTTAGTTCTGATATATACCTGTACACACACCCATTTTAAACACACAGAGATTTGTAAACTGAAGATGCATACAGAGTGCAGCTACTGACCTTTTCAAAGATTCTGTAGTTTCTCACTTTTCCTGCAGGTTCATCCCATACAACCAATACCTTGAGGAAGAAAAATGCAACATATTCAGACTATGCTACTAAGCTCTTCTAAGTCAAGATATTACTAAGGAATAAATTAAAATTCAGCCTAAATTTTTTTAAAAAATCAATGACATTATGATAGTGATTCACATTTTCTAGCTTTAAGAAGAGACCACATCTAAATTGCTAAGTACTTCATCATATATAAGATGCAGAATGTCTCAGTCAAGAAGTTTTTTTGGGGATAGATTCAGCAATTGCAATTTACCTTTCCAGGCTTAGTAGATGAGTTCCTAATACAGTACAATCCATTTTGTGGTTTTCCTTGTGGGCTATTAGCTTTAAATATCCTAAAAAGAATGAACAATGACATATATTATAATTATGCATGTGCAGAGCATATTATTAGCAGTCAGAAAAATCAAATGCCTGCAGTCTTACAATTCTCATCACAAATCTGTGATGGTTTGGGTGTAATAATTCACAGTAGGTCACAGCTGAAAGAAAATCACTGTCCTAGCAGCTGAACCAGCAGTGCAGCACAGATCATCTGGCTCTCTGGTCCCATCCAGCATCTTGGCAAAACAACCTCCTCCAGATGGAGCCAAATCACATTGCATTCTCATCTGCCAATTGATATATGAGCACTGAACTAACTTCTCTAGAAAGTGATTTGCATATTTTGGTGCATGCTTTAAACACAAGTTATCAAAACTATCTTTGGACTAGGGATCAATACAGGTTTTTGTAGTACTTCTAAGGAACTATTTTAAAATCCCATTTTACCTTTCAACTTCAAAGGATTCTGAGGTATTAAGAAATATTGAAGCAGGCAGCCCAACCTGTAAAAAATATGAAGGAAATAAATCACTGTGTAAGTCAATGACAACTCAAAACCCTAGCAACTTGTTATGCAAATAAACAACATCATTTAAAATGATTAACGGTTATTTAATCTTTATTTTATGCTTCTTTCTCAGTTATATCCAATCTTAAACCCCAAACTTATCAAGGCATCCACTAAAGCTCAAAAATAAATGAAAAAAAGTAACATAGCACTGCATTTTCAGAAAGTTACTCTTCTCCTGAAATACTGCACTTAAAGTGTTCCCAAAGGTGCACATATGCAAGGAAAAAAATTCTTTTCGAATGGATCATCTGCTTGATCTTACTTTTTCATATTCATCATCAGAGTCATCATCAGGTTGGCTTGGCTTGGCAGGAAGTGCTGGTTTTTCAAATGAAAAACTTCTAAAACTCTGCCCATCTGGTGGTGATCTCCTGGCAGAAACAGAATGAAAACTGAAGGATATCTCATCAGGAAAGCAGACCAAATATACAAAACACTGAGAGGATAGTACAACTAGAACTGAAGTTTCAGTTTAGCCCCCCCAAATTGTGGAATCCTAGAATGGTTTAGGGTGGAAGGGACCTTAAAGACCATTTCATTCCAACCCTCCTGCCATGGGCAGGGATACCTTTCACTAGCCCTGGTTGCTTGGAGCTCCATCCAATGTGGCTCTTCCAGGGATGGGGCATCCACAGTTTATGTGGCAATTTGTGCCAGTGCCTCACCACCCTGCCAGTAAATAATTTATTCCCAGTATCTAATCTGAACCTACACCTCCCCTCTTTCAGTTTAAAGCCATTCCCCCTTGTCCTATCACTCCCTGTGCACATCAAGTTTCTCTCCAGCTCTTCTGTAGCTCTTTTAGGTACTGGAAGGTGTTCTAAGGGTCTCTGTGGAGCCTTCTCTTCTCCAGGCTGAACAATCCCACTCTGTCAGCCTGTCCTCATAGGAGAGGTGCTCCAGCCCTTGGACCAACCCAGTGGCTTCTCTGGACCAGTTTCAACAGGTCAATGTCTTTCTTGTAATGGGGGCCCCAGAGCTGGAGGCAGTACTTGCAGGTTAATTTAGATAATCAGAGATTAATCTGGGTAAGGAGAGACCTCTAGAGATCATTTAGTCCAAGCTCCTGCACCAACCAGGACCAACCAGATTAGCTAGATTCACTGCAAATTTTCAAATAAAAGACAAAAAAAAGCACAACAGAAGAGAGGGATAGTGCAGGGAGGAGACACAGATGTTGGTATGAACCTAAGTATGTATAAACTTCTTAAGTAAGTGACTGAAAAACATAACAATGCATTGTGTTTTCATACTTACTGTAACTGGGGACATGATTTCTCTGTTCTAGGCTTGACTGCAGGGGGCTGGTGGCCTGGCACAGGTGGCTTTGGGAGCAGTGCTGGCACAAACAGTCCAGGTTTGCCATGTTCCCTTGGCACTTTGGGCTCTGCCAGCTTTTCAGCAAGCTGTGACAGTTTGGGTTTATTGCCTGGCAGAGGAGGAGGAGTCCGTGGGGAAAGGTTTAAGTTCTTTAGCTTCTCACAAGTTTCTGGAGGAGCAAGGACTTGGGCTGGAGGCAGAGGCTCTGGAGGCAGTGGCTGACACTCTTTGCCACTTGCAAGCTTCTTGAAAGGGGGTAAAGGGGGCACAGGGGGCAGCTGCTCACTCAGTCTCCGGCCCTGGGACTGGATCTTTGGATTAGGTTCAGCCCTGCCCTGTAGCTGGGCCTCTCTCACGTTCACAAGATCCTCTATTTTGATGTCAGGCAAGCTTCTCTTTGGAGGTGGTGGTGGCACTGCTGCAGTTGGTTTGCCAGCGTAGGAATTTGCCCTGGCTTCCAAGTAGGGACATTTCCTGGTGTGAGGAACAGGTGGAGGTGGATATGCAGGGGGCAGGACCATATCTGCAGACAGAACAGCAAAAACATGACACTCTGAAGGGGACTACAGCATCAATTTTCTATGTGATCTAAGAGATTTCACTGGCATTGGGTCTGATGGTACTCATGCTGGATAAGCATTTAGCTTTCAGCACAATTGTGAAAACTCCTGGTGTTTTTATTCAGGCATGGCTTATGATGACTTAGCAAAGACTTCTCACTTGGATAACAATAATGTAGTCTGTTTTTTTCCTTAAAAGCATTACTGCTGCTCCAGACTGACCAGATACAGGTCATCCCAGGTGGGAGGCCTGCAAGTAAGCACACCCCTAAAGGCATGTAATGCTTTCTGTAAATGGTTACTGCTGTTATTATAAACTTCTGACCCTAAATACCACTCAAGATTGGATATCTCTGCATTACTTTAGTTATTTTGCCAGTTGGAACAGTTATGACCAGTACAAAATAATAACCTGGCATTCCACATGGATATTGCCTTCACTGCAGGCCTTTCTTGAGGGGAATCAAAGCAATCACATACCATCTTTCACTATGTCAGAAGTGTCTGGCTGCAAATAAGACTCATCCTCTTCCTCCTGGTCATAGTCTGCGGATAAAAAACAGTGTGTCAGACTCTGGTAAGGAGTATCCTGGAACCAAGGAAGAGTATCAAGTAACTAGAGCTCTTTAATAACAAATGTTTTTCCTAAAGAGGTGAAAAAATAAATCCGATTCACCTCTCTGCTATCTAGAATAGCCGTTTCCTTAAATTTTTATGTAAATTAAGAAAACCATCACTTATAACAGAGGCAGATTAAGTACACTGCACAGTATTTTTTTTTTTCAACTTGGAAGGTAAAAAATTTACTTTTCAGTGATACTTTCTAGTGTTCCAGCCTTCCTAAGAAAAGTTCAAATCACTTGCAGAGACACAGCTACATGGATGCATTGACAAAACAACTTTGAAAAAATGTAATCCCCAAAATTTAACCCTACCAAAGAAACATTTATGATTTTGCAATATGGAAGGTTAAACAAGCTTAGTGATCAACAAAACAATTTTGATTCTTTTGCCTTTCTCTGGCAAGAAAATAAAAAAGCACCGCAATAAATGGCTCCAGTGGTTTCAGTGTTGCCTTTAACTGTAATTCAGAATAACCAAGCCACAAAAAACATGTTACTTCTAGGCAGTAATTTCTCATAATTGATTATAAGAGGAGCCTGAAGGACAATATGCAGAGGAATGCCCTATAAAAAGGTAAGAATATCTGATAAAAATCAGTTATTCTGATTTTCCTAATTTAAACTCCTACTATGCCTCTTATCATCATTCATCTTGCATTCAGCCCTTCCCTCCCATAAACACAGAAGGACCAAGCTACAACCACTGAAATGCTGCTGAGTCTGCTCTCTCTGCTCCCAGCAATGCAACCGGATTTCCTAACAAGACCCATTCCTGCCTGTTTGTTCTAGTCAGGAAGAACAGTCAGGAATTTCCTTTCAGGAAATGAGAGTACTTGTTCCCATCAACACAGCCCTAAGAAATCTGAAAGGACAGATGAGGAAAGGCCTAGAAAAGGATCTCTGCAGAACCTCAAGGCACGGGTTCTCATGCTGCCTCTCACAAACATATTTCTGACTAGGAAGTCAGTTGCTGAAATATGCTGTGAATGCCTGCCTGACGGGCTTTCTGTCATGCCCTCACTTTTAATTAACCTCCCTGAAGGATCTGAAATCCTTCAGTTTATTTGTACCAACATTAATGGCACACCATACTTGTTGCTGATTTAAAACTACAACAGATACACCTTGTAAGAAAACACCAGCTGCAAATTAGATCAGTTCACTTAAGCCACAGGAATAATTCCTGCAGAATTCAGGAGGAATAAATAAGCAAACAAAGAAGTCTTATTTATCAGTGTCTAAATTTGTCACCTTCATTGTCTGCTGAATGATGGGAATAGTTGATGTCAATGGGACGTTCTACTGAGCCATAGAAACTGTCTGCATCTGAACCAGAGTCACTGCAAGAGAAAAGACAGAGTTACTTCTGTTTAGCAGGACTGCAGCACTGGAAAGGAATGCTGGAAAAGCAGAAGCAATCTGTTCCTATTTCCCAGTTAATCCTCAGTAACACTGCTGCTGTCTTTTAAAAGATTTCATTTCTTTTCACAAAGCTGACATTGTAGTGCTCTTTGTTTAAAGATTTGGATTTTTTTTCATGCTCTTTAAAGTATAAATTTGAAAGGGCTTCTCTTCTTGGGTCTTACTGCACCTGTTCTTATTTAACAGGAAGTTACTTGTGGGTGAGAAAAGCCTATAACACCACTGTAAAGAGCTGGTGCATAAGGGATAAAAAGCCAATAAAAATAAGTGTTTATACCTGAATTCTGTTATTGTTTCTTTCTTCTCATGGTAGTGATCAATTTCTCTCCTCAAGGATAGCATCCAGTTCTAAACAGAAATGAGAATAAACATTCAACACATCAATCTTTAATCATTACATGCAGATGTATCTTGTCCTCTGTTAGAACAGAGCAACTGTGCAGGGAACATATCTTGAAATAATATTTATCCATTACTTTTTATTGAAAAGACCTAGCAGTCAAATATTTTGACTATCTAAAATGCTGTAGGAACATATTGAAGTACTAAATTTTGAGTTCACAAATTTCAGGTTGTTATTCCTAAAGCCAGATATATATTCAGAATATGCTCATGGGTGAGAGATTTCACCAAAGAGTTTTCATAATTTATCAAAGGCTTAGCATATCATTATTTTTTCCTTGGCAAGGAATAAATGAGGAGTATTTTTGAAAAAAGGAGAAATCCACACCATCTAGTATGTCACAGCCATTCCCTAAATTACAAGTTCAAGTAACACTAACTTAATAGTTAAAACTTCAGACATGATTTTCAGAGGAGCCCAAAGAACTAGGTATACAAATTTCAGTGACAGCTGCATTTCCAGTTCATTTAGATTTTAGGGAAGTCCAAGACTCACTTTTTGCTTTAAGGAAAATTCTATTGCAAAAAAAGAAAGTTACCTTTCTTTCATCTTCAGAAGAAGCTGAAAAAAAACCACGTCCTGTGCTTCTTGCTTATGTGAACCAACTTGAAAGGAAACACATTGCTTGATGTTGTCTCCTCAGCTGCCCGCATAACCCTGAGAAACAGAACAACCAATACTGAAACACCTTAATCTATAAAGGCAATGCTGCCATGCAGGTCATAGAGACTGGCAGAGAGCAGTTTTACCAGCCAGTTTTGCCTTAGGGAAAATAGCCCCAAAGCCCAGAAAAACAGCACAGAAATCCCCATATGTGCATAAGCAGCACTTGTGCATTATTGTGGTAGAAGGGACAGTGCAAAAGGAAGAGCACTTGCTAATCCACCAGCCAGACACCACATTATTCACAAGTGTCACACACTGCAAGTGGTACTCAGGGTGCTTGTGGCTCTTACATCAAGAAGGCACAATTTTGGAGGAGAAATCAAAACACATGTTTCCCATGAAAATAAGGGAAAGCTAATAATAAAGGTAAATTTAGTTTTTACACATTTCTCTTATAAGCACTTTCTTGCACGTTCTTTATTATTTTATTTATATTACAAGCATAACTAAACCTCTTTCTTTCTTGTGTGTGTAAGGGATTTCCTCATTTGGGATTCCTAGGTGGGAAAAAAAATTTAAAACGCCTTATGCAAGTACACAGTCTAGCAATTCTTCCAGTTCAACTTCTTTTTCAATAATGTTTTTCTGTGCATTATACTAATTAAAACCTGCTCCCTATTCCAGCCAAGGTCTATAAGGCTGCTAGAAGGAAGATGCATAAACAGGAATGAACAGTCTCTAGCATTTACAAGTTCCATGGTATTGTTCAAATTTATGTGTATTGCAGAAGCTGGTGTCATAATGAAATTACAGTGTGGGTTTCTTCTACAAATTAATCTTGAGATTTTAACTAGCTACAATGTTTACATGTGCATTCCCTTATAATATGCCATGATTGTGGCTCAGTTAGAAAAGCTTTCACAATTTAAGAAAAGATAAATCCTTTTTCCATAAGTCCTTTTTCATACAATACAAGATATACATATACAAATACAATAAAATTGCAGTGGCTAGGATCAACAAAACAACATTTCTCTACATTCTCTCTCTCATTTAATCTTTCTTTCACAATTTCAACAGCAATTTCCTAAAGTTAGGTTGGACTTGTATTAGTAGGCCTGTACTTATGCTGCACTCAGATTCTGGCAGTACTGGCTAACTTGAACACCATATTTTTGTCTTCAAGTTGCAAAGTCAATATTAAGATTAAAAACATGTAGCGAAATGAGTCAGACACTGCACCTGCATTCTCTCATTTAGCACTCTGTAGTTGATACAGTTTCAACATTAACTACATTTGCTGAACCAGTAATTCCATAAATTTTCTCTTGTGATTCCTTCCTGGTCACTACAGAACAAAGATGGTTTGTTTAAAGGAATCCACATCTATCTGCACGTGCTGCCTGCATTAATCACTAACAAGAAGAAGGCCATTGCAATTCAAACAGCATTACTGGTTAAATTACAGAAGAGGAAGGTTATCCACTTGCCAAGCACAGGAAATGTCACAATGTCACATATACAATTTGAAAGGAATACATCTCCTGGAATCTGAGATCAATGCTTAACCCAAACAACAGATGTAGCTGTGTTTAACCTCATTAGAAATGAAACCCTTAGCTCCCAGTATTCAGTAAAAGGAGCTTGGGTGTTAAACAAGTTCTTGGCACTTACCTGTTGTAACCTTTCAAAGAAAATGCACCCTGGGGAGACGCAGATGTGCTGCTCTTAAAATAGTAGATACACCCCTCGTGGATAATCACAAATCTCAATGGCCCTGAAAAGGTAAAAAGTGAGCAAAATATAAATCCAAGGGCTGCAGAATAACTAGAACCTCTTAGCACAGGTAGAACTGTTGTTTCAGATTTTAGTGACCATAAGAATCACTGCAAATGAGCACAAACCAGTTAAGTGCCAGCTTGCTGATGATCATTCACGCTGTCCATTTGCAGAGTTTCAGGACTAAGGGTAATATTTGATTCCCTCACTTGAGAGGCAGCTGATCCAGAAACTTCAAAAGAAGCCTCAGACCTCAGGCCTGACCTCCACCTGTGTTCTTTACCAGGGAATCAGCAATAGCAGGGAGGCAGCCACAGCTACAAATACATATCTACATCCGTCCCTAAACCATTATCTCCCTCTCTTCTTCCACCTCAAGTACACAATGCTGCCAATAAAATGATATCCTATTTTCTTTTTCTGAAAGAGGCAAAGACTCCTTCCTTTATCAAAGGCAGTAATCTTTATCCTTGACTATGTAAGGATAGTTTCATTATATTCAGGGATACCAAATAAATAGCATATAAATAAACCTAAAATCTGAACTTTCCCCATGCAAATAGAGTCTGATTTCAGAAGAAATTACTGTTATTGAGAACAGCCCAATGTTGGCAGTGAGAAAATTTCCATTTCACAACAGCAGTAGGAGATGGGGATATTTTTTCCAGTACAGAATAATCAACTGGAAAAAAAAAAAAAAGCTGAGTACTAATTTCTTTCAGAAAAGAGTATTTGAAATTGATACATATCCTGGGAATCTGTTTATCTTGAAAATCTTACTTGTGAAGGACTTGACAAGAGATCTAAACAAGCAAAATAAAATCAACCACAACATTTATTATCTAAAATTTACAGTTGCAAAACAGTTAAAGGAAAATCTTTCAATAGGAGTCTTTCACACATATTCCAGTAAAATTGTATTCCAGTACAAAGTGGAAAACCAGCTTCAACAGTCTGCTAACATGCAATCTGTTACCAGCCCCAGAGGCAAGCATCTAAAACATTTAATTTAGCTAATACTTCATTCAACTTACACTTCAGGATCTGCAGCTGGGTGCCTCCTTTTTTATGAAGATACCCTGACTTGGTGACTCCTCCAGGCATTGTCAGAAGGTTTTGTGCTCCAATTGCCTTCATTGGGACTGGCCAGACCTGCTCCTGCGAGGCCATAATTCTGCAATTTAGAATAATTAAAAACAGTTTAAAACTCAGATTTTAAGGAATGATCACTGAGAAGCAAAGCTTGTTTCCTTAAGCAAGCTTTCCAAACAACTAATGTGGTTCAGCACTCAAGAATGTAACACAGACAGGGTGTTCAAAGATTCCAGGAACTTTGTAATGTACAAAAAAACGTGGTGCAAAAAGCCCCGATTTATTTTTATACAGCTCTCAAAAGTGATTGACAGCTGTTGAAACAAAGGAAAAGTGCTTAGTAAATGTTACTTAAGTATTTGTGTTTTAAAAATACTCAGATAACACTGCAAGACTAAATCAGGCAGGTGACTGGAAAGGAAATTGGTTTCTTCTCCCAAGTGCTACATGACACGCATATATACAGAAAATGTCATTTTCTGTACAACAAGGGAATCAAATTAAAGTTTAGTAACTGCAGTATCCAATACTACTTACCCATGACATTTACGTGTTTTATTCTTTAACTTTTAAGTCTTTGATTAAAGGATTAGTATATAACCTCATATTGGATGTTACATCCTGTGCAAATGAAATTCATCTCAGATTGCTGCAGGCTTCCATTTAATTTATATATCCATTATTAATGTAATGCTCCACCAAGCATCTCTGCAGTTACCACTCTTTCTACTGTCATCTTAAACCAGAAAGATTCGTTTCTGAGGTAGTAACTTATCTGATGTATCATTATGAGCCCTTTCTTTCTTCAACTGGTAACAGAACTAGGCAAAAAATCCCACTGTGTCATGGAGAAAAGAAATCATGCGTGGATAGAATGGGAATTCTGACCTAGACATAAAAGGGTCTGTTATCATCAGGTGTGGGGCTAGAGACCTCTGCAGGTAAAAGGCAAACTAATGAAGTTCCAGTTAATTAAATTTTGATAAAGTAATGATGGTTTAGAACTGATAAGTTTTCAGTGCAGGACTGAAATTTAATGGATCTTGTTCATTTCTCCTTTAGCCAAAAGGAACAGTAAGGGAAGTAAAGAGTGAGGCTCAGCACAGAATTCAAGAACCTCAGCACAACACAAGCACTTCCCCTCCAACCTAATGGCTTTTCCCATTCTGAAAAGAACGAGGAAGTGTTTCAGCTTTGTTGAGGTGCAACAGCAAAGAACATATCAATTGTATGGGTTAGAAAAAACAGGAATACAAGTCAATGATCTTTGAGTGGATCAGTTTAGGATTCAGATCTAACTGTTTGCTGATGACTCACATGTGGGAAAGGGTGGAAATTCCAAGCAATTTCTACCAGGAGAGTTTAAACAAAATTAAATTCTCTAGGCAGCCCAGAAGACTTAATCCCAAGAATTAGGTTTTGGTCCCCAGCCTTATGAAGCAGGCACAGCCAGAGAAGATCAGATCCAAGGCCCTAAAAAGGCTCTCAGAGCAGACACATCAAGGCACCATGGTATCCCATTTTTCCCCTCCCGCTCACCAAAAGGTAAGTTGCTTTTGTTCTACTCAGCTGTATCCTTCTTTCTGCAGTTTCCTCCCTGTTCTTATTAAATGACTGAGATCTTTCCAAGCTGAGTTATTTCCTCCTCCACAATGAAATTTCTAGTAACAGTAATGCGTTAACGGGTCCAAAAAGGGTTTACTCACATGTTTTAAGTTTTTAAGATGAATAATAAATAATTTTTTAAATAGTAGCAAAGCTAACATTCCCCCTTCCCCCCTAAAGCCTTGAAATTATTTCTCCACATCTTGTAGAAAACTGAAGTGAGGGAAATGGAGAGTGTTACCCAGCTGGATGCTGACGCCAAACCACATCAATACTCAGAGTGATTTCCTTGAAATAAGGATTGCAAAGGCAAGTCCTGGGCTTCTTCTTTTAAGAACACGCACATCAGTGTTTAAACATTAGAACTTAATTTCATTTACTTCACTTCAGCCTGTTTCTAGTTATGTTCAGTAAAAAGACTAAGTGTAAATGAAACCTTTTCTTTCAGATAAACATACTCTGATGCTACTTTTCTAACTTTAGTCTCAATGCCATCCAACAGTTTCAAGCTCATCTTGAGTGATCCAATCCTCTGTACCTTTACTACAAAGAACAGAAGCAAGGACTGAAGCACCCAGTGCATGGTGTGAAACTGTTCCAGTGTTCTGTATATAGGTTGAAAACCTATTAGAAAAGGCAGAGTTAAATGTCTCAGAGAGGTTACCCAAAACAACCAGTAAGTTGAAATTTCTAGGAAGACAAAGTCAAAGACTGGCAATAAGTATATGCTACCCTAGGTAAATAAAAAAAAAACAGAAATATTTGTCCTGGTCATGTTAACCTTCTGAAGGGGAGAACACCAGACTACTCACTAAAGCATGTCTGGAAGGGCATTTTCTCCTCTACCTGAAAAGCCAGAATTTGAGGCAGACAGGAAAAAAAAAAATTATGGAAGCAGAGAAGCAAGCAGGGAAAAAAAAATAATCCTGTTCTACAGTGTGATGACTATGGGACTTAACTGACAGGAAAGGATAGCAGAGTATTGGGTTCTGCTTCTCCTTTTCACAATCATTTCTTACTTTTGGCTACTTACTATAAAACAGTCCCAAAAATAGAGACCAAAACTTAGAACTTCCCCAGCCCAGCTAAGTGAATAAAAGAAGTGAGTAAAAGGAGACACAGCTGAAATCCGTGCCACCAAGTACACCTTACATGAACTAAAGAGCCCACCTAATGCCCCAGGCTTTTCAACAGATTTAGAAGCAGCTAAGCCTATTATCTGGATTTCAGTGTGGCTTATTACACTGCCCATCACATCTGTACATTCTTCTAGCACTCTCATTTGCAGCAGACCCTTAGGGAAAACTTCTCAGTATTCTGAGATGAAATCTTTCAGTTCAGCTGCTAAAACGCATCGAAGTACTTTGACTCTAATCCCAGGCAGGTTTTTCTTCTTTTCTTCACGGTAGAAAACAGCTCTGTAAGGACAGATGTTGCTATTTTGCATCACACTGCTGGGAGAAAGCTGTCAAAACATATCTAACAGCAGAATCTTTATTGTAGGGGTGGAAGAGAAGAATGAAAAAAATGGAAGTTCAAGGAATTAGTGGTCTTAGCATCTACAGTATGGTTGCCTTTAGCTCACTGAATGGTTCCTTCAGCTCGATATTCCCGTTGTAACTCCTTTAACACAGGACACCAGGAACAGATGGATGTTGCATTACCAGGTATGCACCACAGCAGTCCCTGCAGAGCCTGTTAACTTTGGCATTTCTGAGAACAGAGGGATATTTCCCAGCTGGTTCTTGTGCAGTTATATTCCTACACTACAAGCCAAAGCCCCAGCTACACATTTTCAGCTCTGGTGCACGGGAGAGCCTCTTTGCCGGGGATGACAACCAAGTTCACAAAAGGGCTCACTCAGTGCAGCAAAAGCTCCTTTTGACACTGGTCCTCTGTTACAAACAGAAGTGTTTGGTGAAAGCTTTTAATAATAGCTACACCCTTCATTCCTCTTCCCACTCACCAAGGAACTAGATGTATATTTTTTAATCAATTTTTCCACCAAGCCCCTAACCCTTGTGGCTATTGAATTAGTCTTCTCCCCCACTGAATGGAACCCTCAGAACCAGAAGTGGATGGAAAGAGTCTGAGAAAGGTCTTGCATCACTCTGTTTCTCAGGTGATCCCTGTGACAAGAGGCCTTGGAGTGCAGTAGGAGAAACAGTAGAACAGCAGTTCCTAGGATGTGCTTCATCAGTTGAGAGTACATTTGGAAAGAGAATGGTGCAATCAGTGCTCTGGAGCATGGCACAGAGCTTATACAATTCATATTGTAACTATCTGTGTGTCCAAACTGGTCTGTCAGGCTGAAAACCAAACCAATTTGCAGTGTATTGCTGATGTATCAATAAAGTCAGCCCAAGTCTATCACATGAGTATACTTTTCTCAAACACTATCACAATGAGCCATTTTTTTATTTCCAAGTACCCTGAAAGTTAAACAGCATGAAAAAAAAGTGAAATTACACATTTCATCCTGTAACTGGGATAAGGCCAGTCAGATGTAGAGGTATTTTCTGAATAGTACTGCTGCCAAGCTCAAGCTCTGAATGAGCAGCAGGCTTCTGTTATTGTGTAGCAGGTAAATGTACACATCAGTGAAGCAATTCTAATCTCTCCCCTCACTCAGTGTATAGACAATAGCTAGATTGGAGGCTAGGGCATAATTTTACAGGCTAAAAGTCCTTCCATGAGTAAAAGTAAAATTCTGCCACATTAAAAATCTGGATTACATTACAGAAGAACACTTACCCCTCTTGGCCCTAAGAGCTATTGGCATTCAGCCCAATTAGAGCAAATACAAGCTGATTCATTTAAGGATTGCATCCTGGAAGAGTCCTCAGTTCTTGCTTAAATTCAGCAGAATATATGGCAGATGTGACCATCTCCACATCTTGCAGTATATAGGCAAAAAAAAAAAAAATCCCCTCATCTCTGAGACTACTGCTGCCAAAAGTTGTTTTAAAACAAGTTCTCACTTGTTATAATAATATTTATAATCTGTCCTGGAGCCCAGTTTGGTCATGCTGGAAAAAACAAAACAAAACAAAACAGCCTCCAAAGCTGCCATACAAAAAGTAAATCTGATCTGAATTTGTACCAGTGCTCTCTATGCCAATTACATCTGAGAACTTTTAAAACTGTAACCTCATAACCTCTAGCCTTTAAATTTTACTTGGAAGTAAAATCTAGCTAAGACAGATGCTAGTTTACTTCTGAATATATAACTTACAAATAACATGAAATACATAACACATAACTTACAGAAATGAATGTATTCCTCATGTCATGCAGAGGGAGACTGAAGTATCAGGCTTTACCAAAAACGAGGCAGCACTACCCACTGCAGAACAGGAAAAGTTTCCCCTATATGCTCTCAGCGATCCTGAGCAAGAATGGTTGCTCTGATTCAACCATCTAAACATTTACCATCTGTTCTTAAACTGCTTTCTGCAGAATTATCAGGTCTCTTGTCCATTTATTAACTCCATTCTCCAGTACTTCTGAAATACTTTTCCATATCCCTCCTACTTTTTTGGTTACACATTCCATTTCTTAATACCTCTAACAGCCCCTTTCACAACACTCTCAGAAAGATTAATAGCACAGTACAAACACTGAAGTAAAAAAAAAATGCTTACAAGACAAAGGGAACAGAGACAAACTTGACTGAGAAACACTGTAGAACTAAATTTACTCTTTAACTCGCTTCAACTTGCTTTTCTTTTCTGGCAAAAGTTTTCAACCAACACCCAACTCATCTCTTTCCCTCCAATTCTTTATAATTTAGTTTTCTGCACGAGTTAGAAGTATTTGAGCCCAGATACCATACGCTACTCTTATTTGCAGTCTGCTCTCTACCTGAAGAAGATGACAGAAACACAAGCCACGAAAAGCACTAACCTGGTGACCTTGTCTGATCGACACATAGTTTTCCTGCTGCCACTTTCACCGAATGATTGTTTCCTTTGTGATGACAAAGCCATTAACAACTTCTGGCCCCTCTCAGGCATGGCAGGAGCATCTCCGCACCTCTCGCGCTTCTGGGCACTCCCAGGTTGAAAGCTGCAGCTGCAGCCGCTCTCTGCTCGGCACACAAAAGGAAAAGAACCCCTGCCCCGGCTGCCTGTGCATCTGCACGGCCCCGCGGCCAAAAGTGACGCCGAGGCAGTGACTTGTTTCCTTTGTTGCTTCCTGTTTCCCCCCCTGTCCGTGGGCAGCGCTTCTTTGTCAGATTTCCCAGCTTCCCTGAGAGGCTGGAAACCAATGCAGACATCGGGCTCGAAAGCGGAGGGGATTTCCCAGGGCTCGCTTTCTTCCTGCTCACCTTTCAACCAACCCCTTTCCTATGGGAGAAAAAGAAAGTTGTCCCTTTTTCTCTCAGCGTATTCCAGCTCTCACACTGGCAGAGACACAGCCCAGAAATGCTGCCTGTGCTCTGAAGAGCCTGTGCCTCAGGTACTTGCACAGCACCACAGAACTGTAAGTATTTAATCTGTTTTCTCCCCCACAGCTGGAACTTGTTCTTCCCTCTTCAACCCGAGACAATCAGAGTATCCATTCTGAAAAATTCTGCAGCATAGACATGCTTTTAGAGCAAGTCTTGCCTGTATGTTTGATGCTACACAAACCACAAAAGACAATAAAATTCGAATTCAAGTGACTGACAGTGCGCAATTTTACAGGACAAGTATCATCAACTGACGACGAATAAATACCATTGTTTTACATTTATTTTCATCTGGAGTTCTTAAAAGGATTCAAGTATTTCACTAACTTGTTTAGATTTAAACAACATTCCAGGCTCAGAAGTTTGAGCAAGACAAAACCACCTAGCAAGTTTCAGAATGATGGACAAAACTTATGTAAGCACGGCAAGCCAAGTTTACTTCACGTATTTTTTGAGGAAACGGACATGAATCTGTACCCCAAAATAGAAGGAAGAAGTCTCCACACAGCACCTCTTTTAGTAAACTACCCAACAAAGCCAAAGCACAAAAGAAAATAACATTTCAGATACTGCTCATAGCTGTATGGGCTACACAAAACAGTTCTCTCACAACAGGACACCCACTTGCACTCCTTCCATAGCCAGGCTGTATAGGAAGGGAAATTGAACCACAAATACCACAGACCTGTTGGTAGCCAAAAGGATCAGCACATCAGAGCACAAGCTCCCAGCACTCCTCAGGAAGGATCAATACCCAGTTGTCTCAGTGGCTTGGCAGATTTTTCACACAGAAAACACAAGCAGAGGACTCAGCTCAGTGGCATGTAATTAAATTCACTTGCTTTGTTTGCTACAGTATCAGTTACCCGTTTGATATACACTGCTCCAAAGCAATCTTTCCTCATTACTCTGTTATCTAAGCAGACTCTCCTAAGCCTGCCTTAGCATCCTTGCAAGCTTTATCTCCAGGATGACAGTGCTTGGCATGTAACACTGGAAAAACCCCTTGAGTTCCCCTTTCCCTTTTCTGCTGTGACACACCTAACTTCTGGTTTTCCCCTCCAAACTCCACAACTTAGACTAGCACGCTCTTTGGCTTCACTGGTCTCATTAAACCATGCCTCCTTTATCCAACACATGGACTGAGGTACTGCCTTTCCTCTCTAACCTTTCTCATGCTGTCATGTTCTTTATTTTAGTACTAAGAAACGCAGCAGGATTTTTCATTTCAAGTTCCAAGATCCCATTTTGACTTCTCTGGTGATTACCAGTGCTATCAAGATGGTCCCTGAGTCCCAGAACAGGAGACATTTCACACAGGCACAGGCTGGTGTCCACTAAGAAACAACCAAAGTTGTTTAGGGAGACTGAGAACTCAGTTTAGCTGTCCAGTCCAAACATTCACCAGAAGGATTGTATTTCAAAATTGCAAATAAGGACTCTGAAAAGACATGAAAATTTTATGGATTTGATTGACACGTCTGCCAGGGAAGTGAGGGATTATTAAATAAATCCTTCTTCACAAAGCAAAATTTATTTTCTGCATGGCCTTTGGTATAAGGCTTTCAGATCACTAATCATCATCTGTCCCCATGAAACCAGTAGTGAGAAACTAGCCTAGGGAGAATTGCACTCCAAAGGAGATACTTCATTTCTTTAAAGTTTAGCAGGTATCACTCAGCATGAAAAGGGAGAACCAAAGCATCTGGAACCAACACCTGGATTTCATTCCAGCAGGGCCACTGCCTGAGGAAGTCAGCCCATCTTCTCTGCCATTGTCAGGAACAGCTCCTGCTGACAGTCCAAAGCAACCCCACTAATCATTATTTAATGGGATGCAAGGGCACAAACATCTGGCAGAACGCTGTCCTTGCTGGCATCAATCCACTGGTCTCACCACAGCTCGCAGGGCTGAGCTGGGTCTGCTGCAAGAGCTTCCTCTTGCTGACAAATTAACAGGAAACTGCAAGAATGGACCGTAAATAAAAGCAGCACAAGAAGACCACAGCAAGAGGCAAGGCAGAAAAATTCACCAAGCACTAAAAAATTAAAATAGCATGAAAAACACTTTCTTTCAGCTGCAGCAAGTCAGCCCAGTAGTTAAGTTCCACTCAGAATAATGTAAGAATTCATACATTATTTCTTTTCACAGAAGTCTGCAGTACATTAAGGCATTAAGAAAGTAAGGGATTAACAGGTTAATTTTGAATCAGGAGTAGATTATTACAAGTTTTATTATTATATTAATTCTACTAAACTAGTTTAGTCCCAAGTTTCTAAATGACAGTAAAAACACAGCCATTATATTGAGAGATAATATATTTGTCAGCTGCATGCCTCACAAGGGCAGATTGTAAAGGAGCAAGTGCAAATTACTTGCCTGAATCCTTCATTTATTAAGTAAGGCAATCTTGTGAAAATACAAATAACCACGCATCAGAATTACTTCTGCAGGGTGAACTGTATTATTATCATCATTAAAAAGAAATAAATCATCAACAAGGAACATAAATAAGACCACAGCTTCCAAAAATCCTCTTTCAATGTCAAAAGAATTCCCATACTTTAAATTTCAACTATCAGCCCTTCCTTCAGCTTGCTTCAGAAGAAGTGAAGAAGTCTTAACAAAAATTTTACTAATTTATTACATATACTTAAAATGGGTAGATGAAGTTTTGATAACATATATTCAATCTAAACCTAAGAAATGCTTCAAGTCAGAAAGTTTCCAAGTTTCTACTCATATCCCAGTGGCTCTTAGGTTCTGACCATCTATAGACTTACTGTTGGCTAGGAACTTCAAAAAAAGCCAGCCAGCACTGGTCTGCAATAAATAAGCCATATCTCAGAGAATGAGCACATCAATTTTAAAATGAAGTTGTAACTTTTCATGATTATTTCATCAAACAGTTTGGCACACATCCTAGAAGATGATATCATGACTTTGATTTTGGGATACGGTTAATGTCAAATATTGCTCTAACATCTGTTAACCAAAGTACAGTCACAAAGTGCTTGGAGTGAGTGCATAGCTTCTGAAAAAGCAAATTAGATTGAGCAACTTGAAGACAAGAACCATCTGCAAATTCTCAATATAAGAAGATTATTATTTAACAGATTTACTTATACTGGCCACCCTTGGGGAAAAAAAAAAAAAAAAAAGCAAGACTTTATATTAATGTATTGTAGGGCCCCTCACTCCTAGAAAGGTATTTGGGGGCTGGAGCATGTCCAGAGAAGGGCAGTGAGGCTGGTGAAGGGTCTGGAGCACAAGTCCTGTGAGGAGCAGCTGAGGGAGCTGGGAATGCTCAGCCTGGAAAGAAGGAGGCTCAGACCCTCTCACTGTCTCCAATTCCCTTTCAGGAGCAGCTGTAGCCAGGTGAGGGTCAGGCTTTTCTACCTGGTACCAAGGGACAGGATGGGAGGAAACAGCCCCAAATTGGGCCAGGGGAGATTTAGGTTGGATATTTGGGAAAAATTCTTCACAGAAAGGGTTGTCAAGCATGGGAATGCCCAGAGAAGTGGTGGAGTCACCCCCCCTGGAAGTATTTAAAGAATGTGGATGTGGCACTTGGGGACATGGTTTTGGTGCTAGGTTGAAAGTTAAGACTCAATTATCTTAGAGGTCCCTCCAGCCTAAATGGTTCTATCAAATAAGAATTGAGTTAAGATCAGTACAGTTGTTCCAGCATAATTTTTGATGTTGGGAATTTTGTTATGTGTAGCTTTTCAAGGTTAATGGATTTTTACTGAATTAAAAGGCCCCTCAAAACTGCATAGGAGTATTCAGCCAGGGAGTTAACTGGGTCAGTTCTATGCCAGTCAGGCCACACCAGAAACATTTGGTATAGACACAAAGTAGAAGGCAAGCCTTGAAGATCATTTGCTGCCTTTTGTTTCTTTTTTCCTATAAATTCAGATACATTACCAACACTCCATTTCCATTTACTACTGAAAATAGATGAACACATTCTTTGCTCCTTTTAACTGCTACTTATTTGCAAGATCCTTGTCCAAAAGACTGTAAATATCACTATGGCTATGATTATCTACTCTTTCATCAGTGCTTGTAGAACAATTTAAATCAGAACATATGTAAAAAATTATGTAACTAGCTGAAGTACAAATGTGATTGCCAAGATCCTATTCCTGCAGACAGCTGCAGAAGGACTTTCCCCAAATGCACACAGATACTGAAAATGGGAGTTTCCACAAATGATTTATTTCCTTGGCAGAAATTTTCAATTCCAACAATTTTACAGCTAGGCTGGTTTGTGATTAACTGCACACAACTCTACCACTGAGGTACTCAAAATCAAAAGTCAGGAAGCACTGTTGGCCACCAAAATAATTTCTACTTAGATGTCAAAACAGCTTTAAGCATTTTAGTTGATGGACAATTAAACTTCAGTAAAAACAACACCTTTATTTAAAGGCTTTTAGAATTGTATAGGAAGGGTCAAATATCCATTGGGGATTTAAAAGCATATCTGACAATATATTTAACCAGCAAACATCTTCAGTTAAGTCTGCTGTTAGGAATTTTTTTTTTCGGCTTTCTTAGCATTTTACTTACATTGATTTAAAGTACATCAAGTGTCCAAGGGGAAAAAAGAAGGAAAGTGATTTCATTTTTTCTGATACTAAGGCATTTTGGCAAAATACACAACATCCATGAGTTCATTGTATACTGTGCTTGTACAAGAATAACATAACTGAGGTCCAAGACTACTATAGCTAAAGAGAATATTTTTTCTGAGGGATTAAGCAAATCAACAAAAAAATTACTGATATATGCAATTTTAAAGTATTCACGTAGTTAGATATTAAAACCAACAAAACCACATTAAGTTTATAATGTCCTTTTGAGTGTCTATCAACAAAAAAATGCAGTGAGTAAATTCATAACCCCACTGACCCCAAGCTACTAATTGAATCCTTAAGAAATGCAGCAAGCCCTAGTTTAGAGGAAGCATTTGCTCGTGTCATCTTTGAGTCCTTCAACCCTGTGTTTCCCTCTCCTGGTGACTGCAGGAACCCTAGAGTTAAGTAAAGATACTTCAGCAGGCAAATGGCTGCAGCCAGCACCAAAAGAGGAAGCTCAGCTTCTGCTAGACCCTGGAAAAACAAAACAAAACCAAGCCAAACCAAAACAAAGATTTTCTATTTTTATTTTGCTTGTATAGAGACTTTTGATACATTTTAAAGACACGGTGTAACTGCAATGATTCACTTTGCACTACACTGCTGTACAACACAGTAGGTGGTGCCAGGTTTTAAATAATTATTCAGTGAATCATCTCAGGGTTTGCTGTTCTCTGTCTTGGAAACTCTGGCTATGAACCAGAATATCCAAATAAGCTAATAACCATGCAAGTGTGATTTATAGAATGGGGTTGTATTGCTAATGGACTGTCCCCACCTCCAGCAGGTTGAAAAGCTCCCTGTGCTCACAGCCTCAGGCAAGTCAGCAGGTGCACCAGAAACATGGATTCTTTATTCCACTTCCAGTTGCTGTTCCCTTTTAAATCACGATATGAACTTCTCCAAAGGATGTGGTAAAGCATAAATGTTTTACCACTCCCACCACACAAAACATTGGATTAGAGGACTGAAACAGGTAAGGGTGTGGTTGACAATAACCAGAATTTAAGGCTACTGTGTGTTTCATCACTTAGGTAAATATTATCTTTGGTTTTTTGCTGGGTTTTCCCTTTGTTTTGTTTTTTTTTTAACAAGTACCAGAAGGAAGAATCTCTAAGCTCATGCTTACTTTCTGCAGATGAAGATTAATTCAGTTATAAACACCACATCACGTGTAGTTGGGATTTAAGTGACGATTTTGAAATTAAAACAAATGCACGCTGCACAGCTGCTCCAGAAAGACAGCAGTAAACAAACAATTTTAATCTGGAGGACATGAGAGGGAACAGTCAATTCATATCACTTATAACCATAATAACCATACAATAATATTAAAATGTACCCTCTCATGCAATGGACTTCTTTTACAAGACAATTTGGACAATGGCCTTTTCCATTATAATTTCTTTATGAAAATCACTACTTCCTTCAGAAGGATGACTAAAAAGAAAGAAATTCATTCCCTCTAATGCTTGTTTAAATGAACTCCATCAGCAAGGATTAGCCTGGAGTTGACTTAAGTCTCCAGAGCTGTAGAGCTGCATTCAGAAATGAGCTCACACAGAGCTGTTTTCAAGCACAGAAGACATTCATATGCAATACTTCATAAGACATGAACAGCATTCATATTTTACACCACAGACCAGTTTGCCTAATCAAATATATTCCTGCCATGGTGCCAGCAATTTGCAGCAAGGCTTCTAAACAGCTACAAACCCCATGCACAATATTATGGAAGTAACAAACGCCTGACAGTAACAGACCAAAGCAAGGAGCTAAAACACAAATTCTGGATTCTTCCTTCTGTCTGACCTTGATATCACCTTCTCCTTTCCTGACCTGTCCTGCATGTCAAGACACAACCCTTATAAGAGAATAACTCTTTTTATAAGAGAATTTATAAGAGAATATATATAAGAGAATAATAAAAGGGTTATTATAAGATAATAACTCATTCATTCTGGAGAAAGAACTTCAGAACACTACAGATAATGGGAGTGGATGCAATAGTACTGCACATGACAATTAAAACCCTTCCTAGATCAGTGACCATTAATATTTCAGAAAAGGAAAACAAAGGGGGCCGGGGGGAACCAAACAAAAAACCCAAAAAAGCTGTAACGCATCTCATTTAGTGCATGGTGATTGAAAAACTGGAAATACAGAAATCCATCTCAGATTCCAAGATCTCAGTCTCTGGCACCTCAAAATTTTTCCAACAACCCCCTGAGATGAAAATTCTTAGGCTGGAAGAGTATTCCATCTCTGTGCCAAGTTCTTAATTTCTTCTGCAAGTTCTCCTCAGATCTTACTGCACACGGCTATTCCTATTGTCCCACTAAGTGAGCAAAAAAAAGGAGTTTGTAAATGGGAACACTAACTTTAAAAGATATTTCCACTTCCTTCCCATTAACTCTTTTTAAAATGATTCCAGACAAAGTTTGAAACCAGCAGGAGCCTGAAATCTTTTACATCCACTCTACAATCTATTCCCAGGAATACAGAATATTCCCTCTACTTTTTTTAATTTGAAGATGCTTCCTGGCATCACATTAACCTATCCTATCATAGAGAACTTGCTTAGTGCTAGATCCTTTCTCAAACATCTTATAGCATTGCCTGTTCTTTCCATTCTCATGATCACAAAGATGGTCCAAAGGTCCTTTGTCTGATCCCTGACCTCGCTGACTTTTCACCACCGAAAATAACTTTCTTTATCACAGACTAAAAAGAAGCACACACACACACACATATATATGTGTATATATATACATACACAGTTCTTAAAGAAATAGTGTATGTTATAAATGTCAGCAGCCCTTCTCCTATTCTTGGCAGGACGAGGTACAAAGAATACATTGCCTTTGTGTGACATTCCTTTTTGTGGTTTCTCTCTCAAAACAGTGCAGCCAGACTCCTTACAGGGATGACCTGGTTATGACAGAAAGGCTCCTTGATGACCTCCAAAATCTTACCTTAATGCACTGCCTGGAACTAACAGTCATTATGTCCAAGGGCTCTGTATAGCATTCTTTTGGTTCCACACAGAATTTATATGGAGCATGTAACATTTCCAGCAAAAGCTTTTACAGGATTTCACAGAATCTCTTCCTGCTATACACATCCTAGATATTCTTACAGAATTCTAAATATGAATCACTTCTTGAACACAATGAAGAGCTGAAGCTGGATTTCACTTGCACAAAGGAAATTCAGAAATTTAGGTCAGTGGAGCTGGTCCTGTTCCAACCTAAGTAATCAAACCTGACATCTTTGTATAGTAAACACAAGAATGGTTCATCCAGACCCAAGGCAAACAACATCACAGATGCACTGGTTCAGTTGTGGGCTTTACTGTTACCACAAAATAAAAGGTCTACCAGAGCAGAACTTTACAGGAATAAAGTACTCTTTCTGCACATTCAAAAAATATTTAATGGTATTTGTGATATTTTATTTAGTATTTGAAATCACACAGGCTGATCCACTTAACATCCTCTAAAAAATTGCACATAACAACTATATCTAAGTGCAGCTGCACTTTGTTAATTGTTTATCTCTACAGCCATAAAAAGAACCCTCAAGCTTTGAAAGTGTACTAAAAAGCATTAGAAGTGCATTACACTTTGTCCAAAAAGCCTCCTCTTCTTCCACAAAGTGTGTGACAATCTTTCACACATACTATTCACTTATTTTTAAATAATAAGCCACTAGATCAATGAAATTCATTTCCAAGATACAACAAAGCTGATTTCCAATTTCTGTCAGCTGCATCTCCAACAGATCAAAATCTAACAAGCCGAACATTTCAAAATACAATTATCCCATTACATACTTGAAAAAAATTTGTCTACGGAATTTTATGAAAAATCTCTAAATTGGGCATCATCACAGATTAGCAGAGATTGATACAGTCACAAAATCACTGTGGGTCACATCCATTGCTCCAGTGCCACCTCCCCTCCTGTGCTGTCTACCCAAGAAGCAGCAGCTGGCTGGTACAATCAAGTGCAAAGACTGCACTAGTTACAGTTTAACTGGATGAGAAAAAATAGTCCTTTAGTCAGCAAGGACAGGAGAACTGTTGAAGAGTTCTTCCCATGTTCTGTATAACTTGGAATTTTAAAGCTTGCATTTTTCACTCCTTTTGAAAGCTGTATAGTTTATAGTTTTGCATTCCGCTTTGTTGGATATTCATCTGTTCAGTTAGAAATCACTTGGAATCTATTCCCCACAACTCATCATTCATTTGACATTTTGGCTGTTCTACAGAACACTATCAGCAACCTTTTCACTCTGATACAAGCTCCCTCTTCTTTTTCTAGACCATTTTCCTGAAATACGCAACATAAACCCATCAGACCGTAGGTCACAGGTTAAACAGTGAGTAGTGATACAGTTTATCTTCTTAACACAGGATTATTAGGAAAACATCAGGTTTATACTCGCTTTTTATGTGGACTAACACCTAAACATCAGGCCAAGTTCATATTTGGTCTTCACCTCCAAGCTGCTCAAAGCCATGAAATCCCAACAATAAGAAACTAAAAAAAAAAGAAAAGGAAGTCTGCCCAATGCCATTGTTACACCTAGAGTAAGGACTGTGGGGGACAGAGCTTTCTCACAGTTTTAGTTTCTGTAAGAATGACACTTCAAACTCCTGATTCATGTGTCAGGTGTGTTTCTTCCAGATACCTTCTCAATTAACAGAGACCAGCAAGCACATTTAGAGTAAAATTCTGGTAGGGTCATGCACTTCATCTCCTTAGGGCTACAAAAATTACAGGGCATGAATAACATGTGGCAGCCAAATTACTCAGTATGTTGACTAGGAAAACAAAAATGGTACAGGCACAGAAACAAGAATTAATTAGAAGCATCTAATTAATGTTTCCTGCTATATAAAATGGAAGAGAACACACCAGGAAGGAAGGCAGTTGAGCAAAATTGCCAGACTAAGAGTTTCAATCAAAAAAGGCTTCTGTTTGCTGGATTTCACAGCAAAGCCACTGCTGCAAATCCCAATTAAAAAAAAAAAAACAAACAAAAACAACATTCCCTGGAACAAGACCTCCAACTCAGAAGAGACCAAACTCCCAGTTCAATTGCCCAGCAGAGAACTTCCTACTACCAAGTAATTATTAAATACCTTGACATGGTTATAGCCCATTAGAGCAGCATTTAGTGCATGTTTAGTAATTAACACATTTGTCTCCAAGCCATTGGCACCTGCCAACCCAGTTCTGCTGGGGAGCCAAATCCCCAGTGCAAGTGCACAGGTGGCATCAGCAGCACCCTCCTGTCCCACTGCCACGTCCTTCTACTGCTGGCAGTCCTCTCAGTCCCTTAGGACCAGTGAACAAAGCAGAGGAGCCAGCAGGGAGGAGGGAAACACAACTGCTCTCCACTGAAGGAGTGGGGATGCCTCCCAGCCACAGAGACACAGCCTGGCAGCAGAGGCACAGGAGAGGCACAGCAGGCACTGTGCCAACGTGACAATTTCCAGCCTTAATCACTTTGGTATCATCTGGCACTGGGTACATTTGGAAACATGGTATTCCATCTTATCAGCATTGTTTCCATCATTATGGAAAGCTAATCTGCACCGAATCAACACATCCCTCTGACAAAGTTTCAATTGGTCTCTTCAGACACCAGGATCAGTTACATTCTGAACTACAACCTTCTTCACAACAGCTCTGGTATTTGCCAAGGTACAGAAATAAGGGGTTTTTCTTTTTTACTTTTTCAGAGGGAGGGAGAAGAAGGCAGGAGGCAGATGACTCACTGAGGCTTTGAGTACTGAAGGAAAAAAGAATTTCACTCTGAGTTCTTCCCATAACAACTTCCCACAAATCCAGTAATTTCCTCTATGTGGCTAGAGAATAGTTTGGCTATCCAGCTCTGTTCTCCTAGTTTAAACATGAAGAGTACATTTAGAATATTCCTCTTTCCTTTCCAAATTTCCCATCCTCCCCCACCTCAGTCACACAGCAAGTATTTATCTAGCATAATCCCAGCAGTCTGCCATGCTTAATTTACTCCTGAGTAAGAGAACCCACACAAGCTTATGGATGGTGGGAGTGGAATACATTTGTGCCAGACTATGCATCATCTTATTATTTGTTTGGGTTCTCCTAAACCCAGGATGACAACTCTGCTGTATGTAACCTAATTTTTTTTTCCCAGGTGGTTTTCTACTCCCAGCTCTTTGGGAGGAAGAAAACTCTTACTCTTATAGCAAGACTTGTGTGCCCCTGCTGCAATGGGGGTTTTGTCTTCTCAGAAAAACCTTTCTGGTCAGCATTCTGATGAGCAGATTCACCTGTACTCACCTACCCTAAAGCAAGTCTCCAGTCACACTCTGAAGGCAAGGACTCTTTCCTGGACACCAAACAGAGACTGCAGAGGGCGGATTGCCCCCTGCTCCTGTCTGTGGTGCACCCACTTTGACAGCAGAAATTGTATTTCCCACCACAATGTGGACAAAACCCTGTAAACACAGATCCCACTTCACTTCCTTAAAATGCACAATGCTTTGGAAACTTGCCTACCTCGCACCACAGTGGAGCCTGATTAACTGACTGAAAAATTACAGTGAATGCTTCAACGTTTAAGCCTGACTGATTAAAGGCAATTTACAGCTGCAGATGCTCAGCAGCTGTGCCAGTCAGGTCACTTTTTTGCCCAAACATAGTTCAAAGTGCCTTATTTTGATTAGTCAAGCTTACAGATCAGTTTTGAATTAGCTAATTATGAGACTTTCACCTGTCAGTAGGACCTGTAGGTTCATAGCCCAGGTTTCTTTGTGCTAAATTTCTCTTTACATCATTGTCAGAAAAAAAAAACCAACACAAAAACAAGCAAACAAACAAAACCAGTAGAAAAAAACACTAATCCTTCCAGGAATAGGTACAGAAGAGACCAAAAACAGCTCTTACACAAGCTTATGTGTCTAAGTTTCATCGGAATAAGGAAAGCTGAGTTCAGCACACATGCTTGCTGAAAACAGTGACTACAGCCTGTGTAAAAGGTTTAGCAGACATTACATTTTATGCAAGGCAAACCTAATGTTCAGTCATTCCACAGCACTCTGAGATAAGAGATGCTCCACTTGAGGAAATAACTGTCCTGCATCATAGCACATTGGACTGAAGCCTCTCCAGAGCTCCAGCTTGCTCTAGGAGAAACAAACCATTCTGTGAGGTGTTGTAATAGAATTACTGTTAAGCAACATCAAGGTAATGATTTACTCTTTTTAGCAGGGTTGTCACAAGATTAGAGACTAATAATTTAAGCCTCTGCTGCTTGGTTGCAGGAACTAGCTCTGAAGGGTGACTATGGTCTGAGCACTGGGATGCAGGCAACTTCTGATGAACTTAGGAGGAACTAGGTAGACTTCGAGGTGGATTTGCATGGAATTTAAACTAAAACTTTTTACTTTATAGAAGAGTTTTAACAAATTTTACCAATAGAGGGATGGCCTACCACCCAAGTTGATGTTTAGAAATATCCTAAGTCTTCTGGAGTCATGTAAGAGCTAATAAAACATGACATGACGGACATTTCAAAGAGATTCTGACTTGCAGTAAGATTAACATGAATATATTGAAAGAAATTACAAATAAAAATCTAATTACTAATTCTATGAGCATTTTTTAAAATCTATATTTGTAAAAATGACTGTTTCCAGAATGATGATTAATGTCTACCACTACAGCAGCTGAAGTTAAAATTAGAACAAGGAAACAAAGCTTCCTAATAAACCACTTTTTTTGTCTTACAAGACATATTTCACCAGACACTCTACTTCCACCTCTCCTCTTCCTTTTTCGTTACTAAGCAGTTATTACATAAAACAATCAGAATTAGTAAAATATGCTTTTGCACTTATTAAAATCTGTTTCAGGATCTGAAATGTTGCCCTGAAGTACTGCATTAGTAAAGACAAAGTCATCTCAGTGACCGATTTCAGCAGAGTAAAGCTCTCCTGGAGAGTAGGAAGCTTATTTGTCTGGAGAAGATCTGAACATGGAAGTGGGAACTGACACACTAAGTAAGTTTTCCCTCCTCCAAGTGTTCCTGTTTCTTATTTTGCATACCTTTAAAAGAAAAACTCAATGATAATAGAAGATGAAGCTGTCATTTCAGCTGAAGAGCGTTTAGAATGAAGTTTTGCTGTTGTTTAACATTTAATTAATTAATTGCACAGCCCAGGTTCATGGTTCACCTAAACAGGAATACTGCCAGCTAAATTAGACCTGACTTTATTTCTTTCTGTTACAGCAGAATAACCCCAAAAGATGCAGTTCAGCTGGCAGTTCCAGGTTGGCTAACCTGAACAATGAGAAAACACATCTACACTGAGTAACAATGGAGTTCAGAGCACTAAAGTCCAATCTAATTTCCCATTTTTGTCCTTTAAGAGAGAGAACTCATCCATGCAGACTCTATTTCCACCACCCAGTACGGTTTTATTTTCTTGACCATACAAGTACTAAGCCCTGGGATACTGAATTTCCCTACTTCCTTCTACAATTTGCTCTCCTCTTGTTTACTTGGCCACATTTCAAAATGAGAAATCTTTTGCCTTTAGTCATGTCTGTTATGCACAAATCACCTTTCATGACGAGTCTTGCAGCACTCTTCCCATCCCCTCTCTTTTGTCAACACTTGGACAAAGAAAGATCTGAGGTAGCAACAGTTCCAGACATGCACACAGTGCCACTGCCTCCCAGCCTTTTCTTTCCAAATACTGCCAGAAGCAAGAATGAGGAACACCATTCAAACTCCAAAATGCACATTGTTTTCCTACAGCAAGTAGGGACTAATCACTTACTGGAACATGGTAACCAGTCTTAAGCCAGGTGCTGAAAAAGGACAAATCAGTTAAGACAGGAGATGAACCAGAACATAAAATACTAACAACTAACTCTAAGAACTGCATATTTAAGTAAATTTTTGGTGTACATATTACTGCTTCTCCTGTGTAAGGCCCCCCTGATGAGGGATTTTAGTTTCTGCTTTTTTAAAGGTGCACGTTATCCTTCCCATTAGAGGAAAGGCTTAAACATACAGTGAAGGCACCCAGGAAGGAAGTGAATAATAAATGCTTTCTTAAAATACAGGTCATTCATGAGCTTTGCATACTTGTGCAGTGCTTTTGCCAGAAACAATAGAATTGTAAAATTTCAGGGGTTTTGTACTCCCCCAACAAGGTTAAAGCATGGCCAGATTTTTTAAAACATTAAGACTGGTACTTCATTCAGTTGTTGCTCCCATATGAGCTCCAACAGAAATTCCATTTTCATATTTAGAGGAAAATATCTGGCATCAAAGATTTCCTGTTTGAATGATTTCACGATTAAAGGCATAAATCCGACTTTCTCCTAGCACTCATTAATGGCAAAGCTAAAGAGAACTAAATAAGGGCCTTAGTTAAATATTTTCTATCATTTTCCTGTTTGGGGATTGCAATACAGCCCCTGCACTGAAACAGTCAAGAATATAGAAAGAAGTGTTTTTTGCAAGTCCTTTGTGCATG
Organism: Petroica traversi; assembly: GCA_025920805.1. Classification (NCBI taxonomy): domain Eukaryota; kingdom Metazoa; phylum Chordata; class Aves; order Passeriformes; family Petroicidae; genus Petroica; species Petroica traversi. The sequence continues at coordinate 25,373,054 of JAHLSL010000015.1, forward strand.
CACGTGTCAAGATACCACACTTATTAGCAAAGTTTGTTTGCAATGTCACTACATCAAGTAACAAAAACCAGAACCTGTTTACATGGACCACTCTAAAGTTTTCATAAAGTGATCTTAAATGTATGTGCAAGTACGATTTTTTTTTCTAAATGTTTCATGAGAAAGTAAAAGTCTCTGTAGGCACCTAAATCCACTTTGGACAATGAGGAATAATCACGGATTAACAAAGTAATATTTAAGTGCTCATACACCATTTTATATAGTATCACCACCTACTTAAATTAATCTGTCAAAATATAAAGAAAAGAACCTCCAAATCCTGCATTCCTGCCCTAAGATATCCAAGGAAGTGGTTTACCATGACCAAAACAAATTTTCTGGTTTTTTAAGTTACAGCAGAGTGGTTGTATTTAACTAAGAGAAAAGCATTTAACTTCTAAAAATGTAAGGATACAAAGATAGCTTGAATTGGGAAGTTCCTTCTTTGCCAAATTAACGCTAGAAGAGCTGGGTTGGAATGGGATATATGGATTTTCTAAAAGAAGGTACAGGTCTGATGATTCAAAGGTACTGTTCCAAAAGGATGGAAGTGATTCTAAACATACATGATTAATGATGTACAGTTTGTCAGTTGATGCTATAACTCCGCATAAAGAAAATAAAAATCCAGAAAACTTTAACCATAACCAGCTGAACAGTGAGAATTTTCAAACATTAAGAGGATGATTACAATGGTCCCCAGACTTCTCAAAGTTGCACCTGTGGCTTCTCCAGAAAGAAAAGATGACAAGGAAGCAAAGGTGTTTTCCCCACCTCAGGGCAACTACAGACATGAGAGTTAATCCAGCAACAAAATTCAGCAAGCAGCTATTCCTAAATTTAGCCAGACTTACTCATTTCACACCAGCTATCGAGCTTTACAGGTGTTTTAGGAGACAGATCAAGAACGTCTCCTTTCCATGAAATTAAAATTTGTCAGGGGTACTTTAGAAAGAGCTCTAGCTACACATAGGTGTTCCTGGTTAAAGCAGCCCGTGGCCACAGCACAAAGACACAATAGGAATCCTCTCAATAGGGATGCAAGCTGTTCTCTTCTCTGCTCCTAAAATCACGATCTGCAGGAATTGAAGCCATAAGTATTGCCAAGGTCTGATTTCTCAATGATTCCAATTCTTTCACTGCACTGTACATCATCTTGAAGGATCTTTCTGCCAAAGATATTCAGATTGGTATAACTACTGCAATAACACTACCTTGGAAGAGATAGAACTCATTACAGAAAGTGAGCTGGCACACAAACAAAATAAATAGATTATTTCAGTTATGCTGGTATGCTGCAATAGGGGAGAACAAAGTTTAGGTTTGTTTCCATAGGAATTCATGTCCCTTCATTCTCCCCTAACTATTGCCTTGCTCAAAATTAATCCCTTATCTCAAGAAAAATTGTTTTCAAATTCCTGCATGTTTAGATGAAACGTAGACTCTTCAACTCCCTTTCTTTGTAAGGAAAAAGTAAGAAATTCAACATAGAAGCATATGGAGAAGAGACAAGATTGAAAAAAACTTCAAACAGATCTCGGAGGAATACTATGCAGACAGTACAATGCTCTTAAAAAGCACTGTGTACTGAGAATTCTGCTATGTGCTCCAGTCTGGTCATCTAAAGCAGTCAAGCCAATTTTCCATATGCTTGTAATATAACAGTCTAAGTAATTCCTCAACTTTACAACCATAGCCAGTGTAGTTATACTGATCAAAGCTCCAGTGCCTTCAATTCTTTCCTCAACATATCACAAAAGGCATAACTCATTTGGTCCTTCCAGTATAAAGCAAGTAGTGTTGACTGGAGGAGAGGGGTGCTGATTAACAAGAGTTAGCAGTGGTTCATAAATATTGGAGGACCAGTGACATATGTACATGTGATAGGAGTGTAAAAAATGCACACTTCCTTTAGGACCATATTTACAGAAATGAGTTTATCTCAGATGAACTTCGAGCCTGCCCTAAGCCTCTCTGATTTCTGGACTCTCAAACTCCCTTCCTAATCCTGTTCCACTACAGCACAGGTTCCAAGGAAATTGTGAAACAACATTATGAGGAAATGCCTTCATGGGGCAAGTTCACCTTAAAAAAGGCCAGAAGAATGCTTAGCTACCCCAGAGGGGAAAAACCATCAAAGACGTTCTTTTCTCCCTTCCATTAAAAAAACCAAAACAAACCCTATTAGAAGACAAAACACATCATGGAAGAATCATTGTATCAACTAATATATTTAAATCTGAAGGAAATTAATTTATTCTGGCTGTTCCCAGGTATCTGTTAGGAGTCTCACCACTGCTTGCAGAACTATTAATCAATGCCACTGAGTGTTGGAGCTTCGATGAACTGGCCTGCAAGGCCCAGCAGAAGTAGCAAGCAAGCCAGGATCCTGATCCTATAGTAATACAAGCTAGCAGTTTACAAACAGTGGAGTTACTTACATCTGCAAGTACTTTTAAGATGAGAGTTTGAGCCAGAAACCATTAATGGACACAATGCTTGCAGGGCTGCACATTCCGAACAACTTATGAAACTGTTGGATAGCCTGACAGAAGCATAAGCTACCCACTGCCTTACATCCCGTGCTGAACTGATGGAAGGTGCAGCAGCACAAAATCAAGGCTTTCAGGTTAAACACACACCTGTCTATTCCTGCAGCCCTGAAACTCAGAGCCATAAACGCTCCAGCAACAGGATGGGGCAGGGGCAAAGAGCAGCCCTGCAATCTCAGGTCAGGGGCACTTTTCCTACAGGTAAAATGGCAAATACATTTGTGCCTTTTGGTCATCCACGCTTGTGTTTCAGTGCTGTAAAGAATAAGTTAGCACTTCTTAAGGTATTTTCATTTCTAAGCACTCATTACCAAAGTGGGTTTGTGTCAAAGGAGACTGCTTCAATCCACTTAGGAAATTGCAGGAGGCTTTTCACACCTCCTGTTCTGCATTTTTTGTAGCCTAGCTAAACCTTTCAGCAAAAATATTATATTGGAAATCTGGTCTTCAAAGTACAAGAGGCTGATCTGCCTGCAGGAATTTACAGATTCACAGTCAGCTGGTCAGATTGGCCTCGAACACAGGAATTCTCACTCAGACAGCCCTGCCCGAGGTTTCTGTAGGAACTTATCTTGGTGTGTTCGTTCTTACTGCTTTGATAACTTCAAACCCTTTAACCCTTTCCAGAACTGCCATGCTCTTTATTTTCTGGGCCTTTTAGCATGAAGTTATCATGTTTTGTGGAAAAGTTTATCAAAGACAGATTTTGAGACAAAAAAAATTACAAACAGGAAACAGTATTTAACCCACTAAACTGACTCCTCAGTAATGGAATATTGGCAAGGGGTATCTATCAATCAGCTCTCCTGCAACAGCAAAACTGCTCTAAAATACTGCAACAGGAAGGGAAAGAAATGTGTTATGCCTAGAAGAAAAATAACAAGTTAATTCTGCTTTTATCTAAAGCGTGAAAGAGGTATGTGAAGGAAATAAACTGCAGAGGCTCCAGCTGTACATTTCCTGTACAAATACAACCAAAATAAAACAGAAGACGTGTACAGTTATTCAGATCTAAATTTATTTCATAGCCTGTGACACACTAACCCTTAGAGTAGAGAAAAAGTGGAAAATTGCTTTTCGCTGAAGAAAACATACCAGTTTAATGCAACTAATTTCCAAGAGGAAACTTCAGTGCAGAGCCAGACCAATCACACACATCAGCAGGAGAATGCGAGATGCACTCAGAAACTACTGCACCTGTAATGATGAATTCAGGCACAGCAACAAGGCTGGTTCAGTCCCACCACTGACCAGCATCAAGACTCCAGAAAAGAGGTCTTAGCAGACCCCTGTAGGAAGGGAAACATTCACCCACCATCTCAAGTAATTTGGGATAGCAGTATCCAATTTGCACTGGTCACTTGGGGATAAAAGCTGACAAATTAAATCAGCACATGCCAGGTGTCCTCGCTCTCTGCTGGTACCAGAGGCACAGCACAAGGCTTGCACAGAGCCTACACCTGCAAACTGAAGTGACAGATGTGATCCCAGTAAAGAGGGGGGGCATCCAAGATTAAAACAGATAGCAACACCAAAAAAAAGCTGCACAATGCATTCGTACCCTATGTTTCACTGCTACATTTCAACTCTAAAAAGTCTTGCCTCATCCTTTAACGTATTTTTATATTATCACTGGAAACACGCTAGAAATTAACTTCTGATGTTCCCACTCAACACCAAAGACACAGCCCAACACAAGCGGGCAATACAGCTCTTTCATTCTTCCCCTTCCAAAGGAAAGCAACCACACCTTTTTTCTGTCCCCAGAAGAGCTTTTCCTTCCCCCACGGGCGGACTCACACCGACAACTTCACTCATCCCACCTCGCACCTGCAGGTGATCAGAGCGGCCCCGAACTGAAGGCGTCAGCCCGTGGAACAGGAGACACGAGGCGTCCTCTCGCTGTTTCCCTCGGAGCCGCAGGAGCTGCAGCTTCCCCAGGGAGCGCGGCCGCTCCGGGCTCCGCCA
>JAHLSL010000015.1:25378012-25401587 GCA_025920805.1 Petroica traversi
CGAGGGACAGCCGGGCTCTGCCGGGGCCGGCCCCTTCCAGGGCTGCGTGTGCCCAACGCTGCCCCGGGTGTGCCCGCACCTGGCACAGAACCCAGAGCGCCCTGTCACCCCTGTGACCCAGCAGCACCGCGTCAACCGGACCGTGGCACTGAGTACAGCCCTAAACACCTCGGGGATCCTGACTCCACCACCTCCGGGAGCTGCAGCCCCAGAGGACGTGGCCTGGGGAGCGGGTTTTATCGGGCTGGCAGCAGGGTCCGGCACAGATGCCTTCCTGTGAGGCACCAGGGGCAGGGAGAAAGGAGTTGTAGCATAGCTGCAAACGGCGACGTTCCTTTTGAGTGTCCTGTGCCCATCGGGAAGCCCGTGGAGGCACAGTCCCAGGTGTCCCGTGTCCAGCCCCAGGTGTCCCGTGTCCAGCCCCAGGTGTCCCGTGTCCCATCGGGCAGCCCATGGAACCACAGCCCCAGGTGTCCCGTGTCCAGCCCCAGTGTCCCGTGTCCTTGGGGCAGCCCCTCAGCCCCTGCCCCGCGCACCGCAGGGACGGCTGGCTCGGCCGGGCTCTCCATGGACACATCGGGCTCTCGGTGCTCGGTGCCCGCTCCTCGCTCCAGGGGCACGGCAGAGGTGTCCCGGGTCCGAAAGAGCCGAGGGCCGCCCCGGCCGTGCTGGCTCCAGGCTGGCCGCACACAGAGCCTCGCCTTCCCCTGCGCTCAACTCTCATTTTATTCAGATTTTCCTCACACCTATGGCAGCTGGACCCCATTACTCTGCAGCCTACCTGTACACCCAAAAAATATTGCATGCCTGCAAAGGTATTTTTAAGTTCTCTGAAAGGTGACACTTAAAATTTTATAAGATGAAGTTTGCTTCATTCTCACATGTTAAATGTTAGTTTAGGATATGCTTTTATTTCATTCAGTATTTTAAATTTTTTTTTGCTTGTGTTTGTTTCTCCATTTGCCTTTTATTGCTTCCCACATGTTTGATGGGGGTGTTCTTGTAGGTTAAAAAAAATAAGGGTTTGGGGGTTGGTTTTTAAATGGTATGTGGTTTTTAGTCATAAAAATTAAAACCATTTAATGCCAGGGGTGGTTTATGTTAGATATTAGAAAAAGGTTCTTCACCCAGAAGGTTGTTGGGCACTGAACAGGCTCCCCAGGGCAGTGGCCACAGCCCCAGGCCTGACAAAGTTCTAGAAAGCACTTGGACAATGCTCTCACACACAGGGTGTGACCCTTGGGGATGGTGCTGTGCAGGGCCAGGAGTTGGACTCGATGATTCTTGTGGATGCCTTTCAACTCAGCCTATTCTGTGATTCTGTGATATGAGCATAGGAGTGAAAAATCAAAATTGCATTAAAAGTATGCAGAAGCAAAATAAGAAAATATATGAAGAACCTATTTGAAAATGGTCAGCAACTTAAAATGTGGGGGTTTTGTCTTGTAAAAATTATCTGAAGTAGTATTACTATTTTGAGAGGCACAAAGTGATCAGTTTTAACTGCATTTACTTTTGTAACAAGAATGTAACTGAAAAGAGAGCCCTTAATAAGCAGTTTTCCTAAAACATTGATCTGTGTATCATTCTGAGGCTGCTTGAATAAAAAGCAGCAGATTTCATTAGTGATTAGGCTACTTCAACCTACTTTCAAAGCTTTTAACCTTTATGGTGGTACCACAGTAGTTTCTGTGGTCAGAAAATAAAGTGGTGGTGCAACATTTCCTGACAATGCCATTTATTAGTATTTCTCTTTGTCATTCACAGAGCTTTGTAGTATGAAGCTCTTCCGAATACAATAGAGAGAAGTCCTCGTGTGTGAAATGGAAATCTTTGTTTTTAAAATACAACAGAGACTGACTAAAGCTGGGAATGGGGTTTGGTGATGACCTTTGATTGATTTGTAACACAAACACAGTGCTGTTAACACCTGCCTTTGGATTTGAAGGAGTCTCTATGAAAACAGAAAGAACATTTCTGAGTGTGAGGAAGGCATTGCACTGGCAGGGCCTGAGGAAAATGAAGTTTCTTAAGCTTTCTCTCAGTTGCAGCCTCAGGTTTCTGTAGCACAAAGGCTGAGAGCTGTGCACAGCCGTGGGCAGGCTGGCGAACACAAGTTCCATGTGAAGACCACAACCAGGAAAGCTGTTTGAATGTAGCTCTTCCACTGAGTCTGATGTGAGTTCTGTGTCAGAACACCCTGACTGTTGGTGGAAATTACAGCATTTATTTTCCTGCCTGACTAAACCCAGAACTTTCAGTCTCCAGGGAAGGCAGATTAGTGCATTAAGCTGAAGCAGGTGTGGGAACCTTCACTTTGTTGGCTGAATATGCCCTGTGATTTCACTTTATAGGGTACAGCCCGTGATTAAAATTACTGTGTGTGTTTTTACTGGATAGCAGAGCTTTTCAGCGTGTGGGCTGCCAAACGTGTTGGAAAGGCAAGCTTGGTCCTCGGCAAGGAAAATATTCCCCACCCCAAACCAAAGCCTAAGCCCTGATACAAAGTGTGTTACAGGGTAACAGGCCCTTCTCCTCTCTCTTCTGGGTTGAATTTTGCTGTTGTAAAGCTGTACAAGCTGAGCTTTCCGTGTGACCTGATTTCCATGCAGTGATCCAGCTGGGAGGACTTGGAGCCTTGCTCCTTCCTCCTGGAAAAGCTGTACCCAGTACTTTTTAGGATTATTCTTGTGTAACATCAGGAAATCATAGTTATTTTATGAGCTTGCTCTTTCTCAACTGTTTCAAGCAAATAAACTCATTACTTGAATCTGAAGCTTTTATCAGCTCACATAATACATAATCTTGAAATTATGGAATCACAGAATATCCTGAGTTGGAAGGGACCCAGACAACGGTCATGGAGTCCAACTCCTGGCTCTGCACAGGATGACCCCAAAAATCACACCATGTACTTGAGTTGTCTGAATGCTTCTTGAATTCTGGCAGGCTCGGTGGTCATTGAAGCCATCCAATTATTTTGAATTACAATAATCTGCTGTTATGAGGAAATATTCCAACTTCATTTTATCAGTAAATTTAGGCTAAATATAAAAAATCCATGCTCTTACCCAAGAGAATGGTCAGGTTAGTCTGACATGATCACTTCAGGGGAAAAATTCTGTTTATCTCATTTATCTCTACATCCTTCATAATCTTTTTTTCTTCAATTTGCATTTGGCAAATCAGAGTGAAGGGACTACAGTTCTGATACTGCTTTCACCTCTGTTCTTCTAAATACAGAATTTGCATAACCCTCATTATGAAAAACAGGATATAATTTTTAGCTGAACTAGACTCCAAATCTTACAGACTTATGAAAACACTTATTTGTGAGTTCATTAACCAGCTCATTCAGGATTCTGAGAAAGACACTGTCCCTCAATGCCTTGTGGCTCTGCTTCCTCCTTCCTGGTTCTCTTCTTTTTTTTCCTTTAAGTCCTTGCAAAGCCTTGGTTTATTTGTTAGAATTACCTTCCCATGTCTAATTTAGCTGGCACTTGGCAAGTCCCATTTCCTGGCCTTGAGACACAGTTTACCTTGGGCCATCAGTCTTTCTGTTTCTTGTACAATCTCTGCTTATACCTGATTTCCCCTTTGTGATGGCTCACTGCACACTTTGAGCTCCAGCTGCTCCAGGAGAGTTTCTTTCCTCTCTTTTTATGGGGTCATGTGGCACAAGGAGTCATAAGGAGCCCAGTGTAAGCTGTCTGCACCAAATCAGGCACCATGCAAAAGGCAAATCTGGGGTGGGACTAAGAATAGGGTGCTTGGGGATTTTTTGCATTCATTATTTGTATTCTGCTAATTACCCCACAAAAAATTTGCAAAAACATGCCGAGTCTCGAGGAATAAAAGCATTTGTGCCAAATTTCAAGTACTCATACTGTGCTTGAAAAGCATCAGAGAGTTATATAACTGCAAAATACAGAAGTGTGTTTAACTACAAAAATACAGAAGTGACAGATTAAGAGCTGGCACTGTGCTACCAGCATGACTCCTGGCTGTGGAATTCAGCACTGGGTTACCTGCTTAAATATGCAACACATGCTTTAAAGATGCTCAGGCATTTCTCATGCTGTTGTTTAGCCCAGAATGGTGCTCACTTTGGATTTTGCTGCTGCTCTTTCTTTTAGCTGCTCTCCCATGGGAATGCAGACGAGTCTGGCTCCAGGGACACCAGCAAGGGGCCCTAATGGGGCCTCTCAGTAACAGGGCAGTGCACATCAATAATGGCATCAATAATTCCTCCTTGCTCCAAGAGGTAAAGGATTCCGATTGTTCTCCTCAACAGACGTATTAAAATGGCAATCTATTTAGGTACAAAGAGGGTACTTTTCTTTCTTTGTTCACTAGGATTGCCAGAGAAACATGAAAAACATTTAAATTCCAAAGATAAGGAGATGTAAAAAAGAGCGAATGTTTTCATTAGCAATATTCTGTTGTGTTTATAGGACTTTAACTAAACCTTTGGTAAAAATACAACCCCCTTCTTGGCTTTTTTGATTGTTGTTTTTTAATGCTGACAAATACTGCAATTAATTTGTTACATAACCAATTCCAGGGCCCAACTGTATCCCTGTAGAGACAGAACAATCCATTATGGATTGAGGAAGCCTGCCAGAAAAAGCAAGGCTTCATGAAGGCATTTTGCCTATTTCTGTCACGCTTTCCGGCTGAAGCTTTAAGGAAATAAACTCACTAATACTTCTCCAACATATTTGGCTGACAGCTTGTACATCCCTCCTTGTCTTCAATATTACAGAGTTGCTGATGTGCAGGACAAGAGTAAAGTGATCTGTCTGTGGTTGTTACTGTCGCTGGCAACACAGATTGTTCCATTTCTTTTTTGCTGTTCTGCATTTGCAAGCAAATTGTATCACTCCTCTCTACAGCAAACTACACTATCTCCTGCCTGCTCTCACTGTGCTTGTGGGGAAGCAGCTATAATTTGGGTTTGGCATCTGCCTGACTGAGTTCTGTAATGGGAAACTCAGGGATGTCCATTTGACTAACATCTTTTGCAGTTGCATGAAATATCTAGAAAGAACATGAGCAGTATTTGAAAAACAGGGTTTCATAAAAATTCCAAGAAAGTAATCTATCACCTACCTTGTCTTCAGAGGAAATAATCACACTGTGGATAGCTGGAATTTTTGATTCTCATTATTATTCTTATTAAGTGAGGAGAAGGTCATTATTGAGACAGAAGAATGCATTTTCCTTAATTTGCATGTTCTCGTTAGCAGAAAGTATCAACTTTTCCTACATGAGGTCATCTGCAAACCTGTGTTCTGGCAAGCCCGGTGAGAAACATCAGTTTCCATCATAAGTTCCAAAGGAATATTTCCTTAAAATCCAAAATGTGACCAGTTTCACACTAAGCATAGAATTAGAATGATAGTAAACACCAATTTTTTACTGGCAGTGAAACACATCTCAAGGTAAAGTGCTGGTTTTTTCACTTTTGAAACTGAGCAAATGAAAGACACCTCGGCTGCAGGGGCAGAGAATCCCAAATAACTCACTGCTAAACCTCCAGCATACAATTCATGATCTGAGTGCTCTGTGCTGTGATCTCCTCCTACTCCTTCCAGCCTTGCAGCAAACTGCAGGGTAACGGAAATCATCAGAGCAATTCCAGTCTGCTGCCAGTGACTAACAGCATCTTCATCTTCTCAAAGTGACATAGCCTGCATGGCTGAGAAGTTTCCAGAAGGAAATTACTACTCACATAACTACAGCCTTTTTAAGATGGCTCTCACCAAGAAGACTGAAGGGCAAGGCATAAAATCCAGCACAGCAATACAGCCTTTCAGAGCTCTTCAGCTCCACACAGCCTTAGGAAGGCATGAACACCTGCAAGCCTGGTGCCTACAGGTTTCAGTACCACGTAGGAGGATTTAGGTATGAAATCGTCATTAGAAGAATGTGAAAGGAGACATGACTCAGGAGCAGGCTGTATTTTGGACACAACAAAAGGAAGAGCACCCCAGGGCTGAAGGCTGCAGCAGCACCAAAACTCTTCTAGTGTGAGGAAGCGTGGAGCTCCTGCAGACTTCTGCCTGGTGGAGGGAGCTGAAGTTGCTGGTGAGGGTGGCAAGCACTGCTAGGGAAACCAGGCAGTTTTTCCAGGTTTGCTCCCTAAGAACAGGACACTGAATCACCTCCATCCTGCCCTTTGGCCTCGATGAAATCCTCATGCCCTTTCTCAAATCCTTCATATGTGAGTGATGTTTGCTCTGCTGCTCCCACAGTTACCTTAAATGCTTGTAAAGATGAAGACTTTAACTCTCTTTAACACTGCTTTTAGCATCTTTCTGGCAGGCATTCTCACAATCCTCCTTTTGAGCTGAGCAAACCTGAGCAGATATTTTACATCCTGCAAGCATGCAGAATCTATCACAGTGTCTTTTAAAACCCAGTGCATATGCAAATACATACAAAATAATGAATTTCAAAAGCTTAAAAGTGAAGTAAAATAGGCCAGAGCTGTTGTTTAAAAGCAGATTGCAAGAAGTATAAAAATTGATAGTAAATCCTTTTCCAAATGCATGAAGTGCAGGGAGCAATCCAGGGAATCAGAAGAGTCAACATATGATTAAAGTTTTAAAGTTAGCCTCAGAGAAGATAAGATCATAGGAGAGTGCTACAGAAAAGCTGAATAAATATCTTATTTCTCTAAGAGCGTTAGAGAAGTTCACATTCAAGACCCTTTCACCTGAACAAGACTGATTCTCCCAGGAGTTCTAAGTGAATATAGTCAAACTGTGGTGCATAACCTTTGGCTCAAAAGCAGCATCTCTGAGAAGAGAAAGGCAATAAATGTCATTGTGATTGTTTCAATAGTCAGGGTTCTACAGGTGTGGCATCTGAATCAGAGTGAATTAATAAAGAGCGTAGTAAAACAGTGGGAGAGGCAATAAAGATGTGTTATGAGTCGTCACAGTTCTTAGAAAGAGGCCTTACACATCACAAGTAAATCCTTCCCTGAAGGAGTCACTGGGCATGGCACGTGGAAAGGGAGATTCAGCACACACAGCGTATTCTGATTTCTAAAACACCTTCAGTGCTGTTACTTTTCCAGACTTTTCAAGAAACTGACCACAAGTGTTAAAAAAAAAAAGGCAAAAAGATGGGAAAAAGAAGGCAGGATTTAAACAGAGTTTTCACTGTGAGGAAAGGCATTTTCCTTCCTTGGGAACTGGCGTGACATTAAAGCTGTTCAACATAGTAATGAATATAATAAATATAATATATAAATATAATACAACATAATAAAAGTACTACAATGCAAAACTTACTGTGAGAAGGGAGATGAAAAAATGTGCTGATATCAAATTACTTGGGGTAGTAAAGATAAATGCTGGGTGTGGGGAGGGACTTAATAATACTGAGCAACAGAGCAAGCTGAAATGCAGAGCACACAATTGCAAATACCTTCCTAACAGCAAATAAAATGGGCCCTGAGCTGGTTGTTACCACTGAGGAATGAGAGCTTGGGTTGTAAGAGGTCCAAAAAACTGGTGGTTCAATACTCAGCAATAGTAAAACTGCAAACGGAATATTTAGTGACTATCAAAAAGGGAACCAAGAACAAATCTGAGAAGAGCCTCATACTATAGTACAAATCCATCAAGCTTCACTTGGGAACCTTTTAGTGCAAGGCACACCACTGCAAAAAGGGCATAGAAAAACACCACAAAACGTGGCCATTGTGAGATTAGATCTCCTTGCTTCAGGATGCTGTGCCTGTTAGGAGCTCAGACGAGTTTCAAGTGAGCCTGGGAAAACCTGAAGCAGAAAAACCCATCATCAATTTAAAAAAAAAAATAACACTTCTCCCTCCAGAAAGTTCATCAGTTTGAAGGTTTTGGAGAAAACAAGTACTGGGCTAGATGGACCTTCCATAGGACCAATAAAAACATTCTTGCATTGTCATCACTGCTCTTGAAGTATTTTATACTAATTGTTTCCTTGTCATTGTTTCCTGAGTGCTCAGCTGATTTCTCTGTAGCCACCTGATGAGCTGCAGGTTGGCTCTCAGCACTTGAGTCATTGTGTCATATTTCACCAGGATCATTCCATTCTCTGGTACACCCACCATGAATTTTCCTGGCACTTCCTGCAGGACCCAGGAAAGCTAGTACAAACAGTAAAAGCTCAGCAGAGGTGGCACCTCTGAATTATTTTTCTACCTTTTCTCCAATGGTTAAATAAGAAATAGCTGTGGATTTGATATAACAGAATTATTGTGACCTAGCAGTGCTGTCAGGATGAGAGAGAGCAGAACTATGCAGAAAATTGTCTCACCCTTCAGAAAGGTGGTGGAGAGGACAGCTATTTCTCAAAAGGGCACAGACAATGGAAAGGGAGCTGAAAGCTCCTTAGAAACCAAACCTAACAACCAGAAGTCCCAAAACAGTCTTGTGATTGTGACTGCTGTGGACATCTGTCCAAAAACTGTGCCAAGAATTCAGCTAATGGGCCAAGAACACAGCCAGAGCTGAACAAAGGAGTGCTGTCTCCTTGGGGAAGCTGCCTGGTTCCCTGCGGTCTGGCTCTGAAGAGCACACTCCCTGGGACAGACATCATACAGAGGACTCCCAACATCCTACTTCAGACTGAGAATATTCCAAATGCAGCACTTTCAAGAGAAGTTGAAACTCCAAACTGTATCAGTCCTAAGGAAAATACGTGAGCCTTGAACTGAGAATAAGGAAACAGGAGAGACATGGGTGGTATTGTCTGTGACTCAGCTTTTTACTATCCATAAATGATCATGATGGTCTACAAGAAACAAAGTTATTGAAACAATAAATTATATCCATGCCTCACATAATCTTAAGGCAAAAACAGATATGGTGGGGGATAGATCAGCATAAACAAGCACAAGAGATGCCTTGTAGTTACAGAACAGAGCTGATGCCAGGACCATGGGTGGTGAAACACTGCAGCATGAAGTAGGAACACAGGATGAGTTACAGCAATCTGATCTTTGAAGCCTATCAGTCAGCTCTATTATAATATTTATCTGCATATCGAGAACAGAGAATAATGGTAAGAAAAAATGGTAGTCACAAAGCATACAGTTAATTGAAAAACTGAAAGAGTATAGGAAAACTTTTAGAAAAGATGTGGGCTACACAGCCACCTATGAAACAAGGTACCAAAAGCTTCAATGTAACATAAAATTGTCTTTGCCAGCAAGCTCTCACTCCTGCTGCCAAAATTCTGAAGAGATTGAGCTGTTCTAATCTCTAGTTTCTCTCTCTATTTTTTTAACATTATGGTTATTTCTGCTGATAAGGCAGCTCATTTATTTTTCCGAGCCCTATATTTTTCAAAATTGAGCCAACCACATATTTTCAACATGATACAAATTTTCCTTCACCTTGCTTTACATCACCAAATGTTATGAAATTTACTTTTTTGCTGTTTGTAAAACATTTTGAAATTTTTTCCTGACAGATATTATATATCCAAATAAATACTCATAGCTGAATCTTCTACAGTGCATCAGGGCAGAGTTATCTGGTGATATGTTGAATGGCTGAGAGAAAGAAGGCATTTCTCTTCTGTTTCTACTCAAACAAAACTCATTGATGCCACAAAACATTTCCAGTGATTTTCTCCTCCAGGAAAGTGGAGACAATTTAGCCTTGATCAGAACTGATGCGTTTGCAGAAGTAGAACTCTGTGTTTCTGATGTGAACAGACTGGTGCCTGAGAAAGTCTTTGCAATTTCCTCTTTCTCCTCTTGCAAAACATCTCTTCACATTAGGAATAAAGCACAGCAAAACTGAGGCAACAGAAGGTGTAATTTATGAGGGATGATCACACAGTGCTGCAGCTCCTGCCTCCCAGAGTATCAATATGCCTCCTTCACTCCAGGCTTACATTGCTGGGAATGCTAATTCTCCTCTCCCTGCGGTCACTAATGTGCAGAAATTATGCAAAGACACTGTAGGTCTCAGTGGTGCAAAGGACAGAAAACTGCTGGTACATTCTGCTTTTACAAGTAGAATATCTGAGCCCAGGACATATCCTTCACAGGTTAAAAATACAGCACGCAAAGTTGTGGCCACAGCAGCTACACTTTGACACACAGCCTAGAAAAGTTACCTTTCCAAACAAACTAATGACAATGTTAGGCTTGGAAACAACAATGGGTTCAACCAATCTGAGTCCTGCATCAAACACAACAAGGGAGAGTGAGCTCTGGATTAATATACTGGAATTTAAATGTCTCTGTGTGAGCTGCCTGGGTAACGTCCCTCTGTAGTGGAGTTCTAGGGCTTGGTTTTGGCTTTCCTGTTGCACCCATAAATAACTGATGTTATTTAAGATGCTGCATCAGCGACATCTGCACAGGGAGGGCAGCTGTGACACAGCTCCTGCAGCCCAGGAGCAGCAGCCAGGGCCAGGTGAGGTTCCTGGCCAGCCCAATGAGCCTCTGTTGAGGCAAAATGTCCTATGCCTGGTCAGTATTTCAAAAGAGCTACTCAGCCTACCCAAATGCTCCTCCCTATTCTTTATCAAATTACCAGGGTGCATTCCCTAGATTTCCATTGGTTATGAAGGAAGCTTTATTTGCAAATAAAGTAGCTCCACTTTGCTTCCTCAATCATGGTGCATTAATCTGACTCCTGCTCAATGGGCTTAATTCAAATGCCTAACAATTTGCATTTTTTTTGCCATTTGGATGCCTTAAGATATCCTGAGCTTTCCCAAGGAGCTGACAGCTATGAAATAGCAGCTGCACAAGGCACCCTTGGAGCTGCAGGCACAGCCCCACTGCTCAAAGCAGCTCCCATGGCCCTTGGTGCTCCTACTGAGGCAGCCAGGAGTTCCATGTGTCTGTGTGCTCCCTCTTTGACTTTCCCCCTCTCCTGCAAATCAGTGTACTCGATTTATAAGCAGAGATCAAGCCCAGGTTCAGCTACTGTGCTGAAGGCAGGGTGTATTAGCCATTTCCTCCCCTTCTCTGTGGCCTGTGCAAAAAGCCCCTCCTCTGCATCCTCCCAGTGGTCACAGACTCTTCAGTGGATGTCACGTTCACAGGCTCTGGCAGGCTCTTGCAAACCCACAGCCTGACCTCAAGGCTTTCTGGACATCAAAGCCTTGGTTACCTCCTTGCTGAAGGCACGCTCGGCTTGTCAGGGGATCAGCCAGACACCAGCAGCACCCACAGGCAGCCACTCACAGGAAAATCCTAACACGGTAAATTCCTTCAGCCTAAACGAGCACTGCTATGACAGACACATTTTTCCATCACAGCTAAAACCCTCCATGCAGGATGATCTCAGCAAACAATTACTGAGCCTTGGTGCCTTCTGGGCTGCAGGTGGCTCAGGTCCTGCTGTGTGTGAGTGCCTGTTTTCCAGGAAGCCCTTCCTGAGAGGATTGTTTTGGAGCTGCCACAGGGTGGGCAACTACCAGAGTGTGACAGAAATCTGTTAAAAGAAGAAGCGGGGAGTGAAATTCTGATAGCAAGCAGAAATTTTAGACATGCATTAAGAACCAAATAAACCCTAGCTATCACAGAAGGCTCATTAGTCAAAGGAAATTATAAATCTGATGATAACAATGCAGAAAATGCAGAAGTAGTAAAGAGTTTTAGTTTATGTTTGGAGGAAGGAATGTGGTATTCCCACATCACATGAAGATGATGAATTGTGGTCAAGTTAGCAAATAAGTCAGATGATGGTAAAGGACATCTCTTGGGACACTGTTACATAAAGCCAACCTGCATTATTTGCCCCAAGAGTTGTGAAGAAGCAGACTGTGGAGCACCTCTGGCCTGCTGTGACTTCTCGATTGATTTGGCGCTAACAGCATTAAATGCAGGTAGCGTGAAATTCCAAAAGCCTGGAGGACTGCAACTGTTTTACCAATTACAAAAACATGCAAATACTCTGGGGAGAGATCTGTGCAAACGAAAAAAACAGTTTGTTCACCTCAGATAAAATAGTGGCAAAATAGAGAAAGAATCTGATGAAAGCACAAGTGTGTATTCAATGTTTCAGCCTTGACATCCTGATACAGATGGGGTGATACAAAATACAAATAACCCAAACAGTGCACAGATTCAGGACTGGCTGAAAGATTTCAATATATCCTCAATGAGGCTCATCATGGAATGGAATGGAAGCAAAAAGAAAATAGCCATGGATAAATTTGCAGATGACACAAAGATGAAGTCCTAAATAAAGATGAGCCCAAGATATTCATAATAGTGGCATGGGCCAATAAAATACACAGAGTGGAACAAACCAGCTAAGGAAGCAAACTGTCCTTTTGTTGATATTAGGAGATTAAGAGCAGTTGTCATTCTGGTAACGATGCCTCAGGTAAGCACAAAATATGCTACACTTCACTAGCACTCATTATCTTTTAAACAAACACAAGTTTTGCTTACACACCTTTTTGACTGAGTGCTGACATTTGCATGAACATTTGCACAGCATTAAAGCTATGACTGAAAATCCTGAGTGATTACCCTAGAATGTGTTTTCTTTTCTGCCCTCCAGTATTTGTTGTCCTTTGAGTGGCACTCGAGGTCTTGAGAAATTTCTCTGCGAATTTCCTTGAGTAAATCTAAACCTATTATCACCTGTCAGGCAGTTTGCTACAAATTGCTAGAGATTTCTCTAAATCAGATTAGGTGTCATGGTAACAAGGCTTTGGCACCAGCAGATCCTTTTCCCCAGTGGATCTGAGCTGAACACTTCCATCTGGTGAGCAGCCTGCTGCCAGCACAGCCTCCTGACTCCTGGAGAGGGTACCACTGCCAAAAAAACACCCAAAAGGACACATCCTCCATTTCCTGCAAAGGCTTCCCTTCCAGATGGACATCCTCTTCTTTGAGGGACTGTTGTGCAGAGTTTCTCCACCACTTCTCCTCTAGGCTTCAGGTTTACCATCACCCATTACATTTTTTCATAAAGATTTCAGCTCAATTTGATATACTTTATTTTTTTCCCCAAATCTTCCTATGCATTTTTATTCCAGTGTTCCATAATCTGTTTCTAAATCAAATTTTGCATTTTTAAAAGGATAACTAGAAGTCAAAAGAAGGAGAATTATTCATAAGTACTCATCTTTCTTCCACCCTTATGTAATTAATCATAGCTTTGATGAACAGCATTGCATTTTCTTTCCTCTATGTTTTATATCAATGTGAAGATAACCCAGTTAGAGAAGTCTTTCTTTAGCCTACTTTATAGTCTGCTTTTTACACTGCTGTCTACACTGCTTAATCTTTTCACTGGAATATATGTTTGCCAACACTTAGCTACATTAGAAGCAACACACAAAATACTTTTTAATGCTGGTATTGAAAAATAAAAGCCATCTCTGAGCAGCATTGAGTAATTTCAATATTAGAAGTCATTAAATATATGTGATCTAGATCGTCTAGGGTAGGAAGTACGTACTCTGCCAGTAAATAACATGGTGAAAATTTGGCCCTTTTCACTTGTATATCCCACACAAGGGACACAACCATATGGGTTAGCAATGGCACGTGCAAGCAGTGAGAATGCTGCAGGGTGGTTTATGGGCAGCATGGAGAATATATTTACACAGACAATGTGCTACTGTGTAGAAATACCAGAGCTGGCTCTGAACAAGCTGGCTCAGGAAGCAGATGCAGGGTGACTGCATCAGTATTGCTTTCCACTTGGGCTAATTAGCCCAGATAATACCCAGGCCAAATCAGCTGGCACAGAGCTCCACGACTCCTCACAGGGCTTTGTTCCTCAGCTTGCTCTCTGATTGTGCTCTTGGAAATGCCATGTACCACAAAAGCTCACATTTACTGCTGCCCAGCAGGTCTCTGAGAGCTTTATAGAGTGCCTGTAAACCCTTTTATTGTGGGGAATGCAGGCTGGAGGCTGCAGGAGGAGGGTGTATTTCATATGCAGGGTGGAGAACCCCTCAGACAGAAACTGAAATCTGAGTGTCTGGTTCTTCTTCCCAGCATCTTCTATCATGAGCATGTAAACAACAGGGGTTTGTACCATCCCAGACAAACAAAAAAATACTTGAACCTGGATTTCCCACAGGTTCACTGCAAACAACTAATGGAACAGAAAATACTGGGGAAAAAAGCTGTCAGGTTCCTATCCAGCATGGAAGAAGCTGTGTCCCACTGATACTGACTGGTGCCCAAGGACAGGCTGAGTTTCAGGACATGGGCAATTCCCATGAGCAATTCATGTGCTCCCAAACTGGGAACCTCTTCCTTGGAATCAGAGCTGGGCTGATTGCAGCGAAAGTATTTCCCTACAGTGTGACATTGGGCAATGCTTTGCCTCAGGCTGACATTTCCAATCTTGCAATATCACCTAGACTGTCCCTGAGAGCTGAGAGTTGCTTTACAGGGACACCTGAGGTTCAGGTGGGGTTTGTGCTCACCTTGCCACATGCCAGACAGTTTCTATTGCCATTACCCACTGGGACACACTCCTGCTCCTGCCAACTTCCACAGCACCAGCTTCCAAACTGGCCTGTGCAGTTCCTGTGGACAACATTCT
This sequence comes from Petroica traversi, assembly GCA_025920805.1. Taxonomy (NCBI): domain Eukaryota; kingdom Metazoa; phylum Chordata; class Aves; order Passeriformes; family Petroicidae; genus Petroica; species Petroica traversi. The sequence goes on from JAHLSL010000015.1 coordinate 25,392,553, forward strand.
CCTGCCCTCTGGGTATTTCAGACCAGCTGAATGCTTGCTTGAGGTGTTCTGGTGTTAAGGATAACTGCTTCTTTAAAATTAAAATTAAGATTAGGAAGCTACTTTGAAACCACCCCTGTCTCCAGAGAGATCAAGTAAAAATACATATTTAGAAATTTCAAGCCAGACAACAATATTAAAAAAATGCTGACAAAACATAAAACTTGCCTCAGGTTTATGAATTACCTTCATCCACTGAAACTTAGATTTTGTATCTATGCGTAACTTAAGAAACAATACAAACATGAATGGAATTCAAGTACCTGCTAATTATTGGCTTTTTTCTTCCTGAGACCAGACCAAATGGTAGTCTGTTCTTCTGCAGCAATAATAAGCAGAAAAAAACAATTCCCCAGATTTGCCTGTGAAGGGCTTTGGAAGAACTCACCACATGCAGGCATCTTTGATTTCATCCAGGAGAGAACATCACTAATAAAGCTCAAAGGAGTATTTCTACCAAGAAGATATCAGCCTTTGCAGATTTCGAAAGTTTTCTGTCTGTTGAAAATGCCACAAAACAAGATAAAGGACATAGAGGTCAGGACATACCCTCACTTTTGAGATAAGCAATTGTAAATCTGTGTTTTCTGACAGGATGGGAGATAACAGCTGCCACACCAAGAAAAGTGCATGTCCCCTGCCTGGCAGCATCTGCCTCGACAGAAACCATTAAATCTTTCTCTCAGCCCTGCATTCCCTCCACTGACACTGCCAGTGCTGCCACCCTGACTCATGGGTGCTATCCAGTGACACCAGGGGTGCTGAGGTGTGGCACAGCCAGCTCTCCCTGCAGAGCTGCACCCAGCTATAACCAAGACACCTTGGAAATCAAAAGACAGAAAATCTGTGTGAAAGTGTGAAGAAAAGCTGTCAGAGAGAATTCAGAACTGAATGTTGGTGAGCAGGCGTGACTAATCCACCTGGTGACCAGGTATGAGACATATTTACAGGATGTTAAGAGCCATATATTGGCCACACAGGTTGGGTGCCCAAGTTAACCAGACTGCATTAAAAGAAAGTTTACATGAAATGACCAGAATTAGGAACATGAGATAGAGGAAATTTACTTAATCTACTGCCAAATTATCTTAAAGAATAAGACATTGGGAAATGCTTCAAAGAGAGTTTGAGGGGAGAAAAAAAAAAAAGATGAAGGAGTCTGGGGACAAACTGATCTTTATTGTAGTTTCTTAGGGCCAGAGCCTGAGTAGCTTTAGAGACTGAATTATCTTCAACTCTCAACAAATAATCCTTCAAGTTATGCTTCAACCACATCATCTGGGCAGTATTTCAGTTTGTGCTCTGTGGGCAGAGACTTTGATGTCCAGAGTGTCAATCCAAGATTCTTCAGAAGGCACTGCTATCATTACAAAAAATAAGGGAAAAACCCCTATCTTCATAAAACCCCCTCACACACAAGAATGACAGGAAAGCCTAGCTAAAACCACACCTCATAAAATGATTTACAGTAACTGAGACCAGGGGAGTTATTCCACACTTCTTCCATCACAGCTGTGATAGGAGTTCAGCCTTCAGTCTTTGGAGAGTTGAAATACTATCTTGTTTCAAAGGGCAGTCACTGAAACTCAAGCTGTAGGGTTTTGTATCTTGATGCTGATAGAAAGGCCAAGCAAAACAAACATCAGAAAAGATCTTGAGAGTCAGCAGAAAGTACATGATATCCTTCCCTTATTAATTCATGTTTATTTTAACAGTCTTTCCTCCTGACCTTTTTTCCTAGACAAAAATGCACATAACCAGAGATTGAGACCAGCACCTTTTATTCTTACTTCTCTTTCAGTTAAGGCCAGTAATAATCCCTAATTATTTGGTGGTCTTGAACTTCTTCCCAGAAAAAACACACAAGCCTTAAAAATGGAAAGTGCTGGTTGAAGAACCCTTTTCTAATATCCATCCTAAGTCTCCCCTGACACAGCTTCAGTCCATTCCCTCAGGTCCTGTTATTGTCACCAGAGAGAAGAGATCAGAGCCTGGCCCTCCTCAAGCTGTGACTGCAGTGAGGGCTCCCCTCAGGCTGAACTGACCCAGGGCCTTCAGCCACTCCTCACATGGCTTCCCCTCAAGGCCCTTCACCATCTTTGTTGTCCTCTTTTGGACACTCTTTCTTATGTCTTTCTTATTCTGCAGTGGCCAAAACTACACACAATATTCATGGTGAGGCCACACCAGTTCTGTGTCTGCAGGCAGACAAATAGCAGCAGAAGAGAACACACACAGACGTGGGTGAAAGATCACACACACAGGGATATGTAATGGGACTGACATTGAGAAACTCAGACTGAGGGGTCTGACAGGCTTTAGGGGCAGTGCTGGTAGCAGCTGTCAGCCACTCACCCTGACAAGAGAGACAGCCTCCTCCTGCCAGAAACTGCTGAGCTCACTTCATGCACGTGCAAAAAGGATCCCTGCCAGAAGGATCCCTGCCAAGGGACTGTGGAGCAGCGTGGCACCATGTGCAGGGCAGGAACTGCTGCAAACAGGGAGAGAAAGGTGGGGACAGACAGGAGAAAGATGCAGTGACACAGCAGCTTTGCTGGACCTGGAGGCAGCACTGGCTGCTCCATTCTCCAGGTGAGGGTAGAAGTGTCCTCATGGGGAATGAATGCAGGTAAAGAGCAGACTGTAATTTCACTCCTTAATTTACAGTGACCATCATAAACAGTCCTTCTTGCTGCCATGCTCAACCACATTTCAAACAAGTGATTAAATCAAAAGAGCTAGGTTCTTCTCTGGCATCTTGTATTAAGCACCCAACATACACTCTAAAAATTATAAAGTGTGGGTGTACAGTAAGTAAGTTTTACTAATATGTTCCATTCAATTGTTATTATGAAAAAGGGAATTATCAACAGCTAAAACACTTTTCATTTGTTTCCCATATTGTTCTTCCTTCTCATAAGTGACTTGCTCAAATAATCTTCACAGCCCACGCACATCCACCTTTCAAAAAAAATAATAAAGCACCAGCACAGGTTTAATGTGTTGGCCTCACTTCTACTATTTGTAGTGACACTCTTTTTATTTTTGGGTTGTGGTTTTTAAATTTGAAACTAAGAATGGCAGCCTCCCCCCAGAGCACCATTTGCGTAGGGGGAATGTTTAGTACTCAAAACTGTCTATGACCCTTCCTCCTATCACTCACTCCGCCTACACCTCTCATCCTCCAAGTCACTTTTCTGTGAAGATCAGTGAGACGAATAAAGCAGAAGCCCAGCTCTTGGTGAGCTGTGTGAATCTGAGGAAGTTCAGTCAGGCATGGGACCTTGTGACTCCTCGTTTCACGCTGCAAACAGGACAGCACCTCACAGCAGTCAGGTCCTGTCCTAGAAATGGTGTGCAAGGGAAGTTCATTCATTTCATTAATATTACCTAAATCAAAGTCATAGTTACATGGGAACATCCTGACTCGGGCATATCAATTTTCCACTGAGTTCCCTAGCAGTGCTCAGTGTTAAAAGAATTGTGAGGAAGGCACAACAAAACATCAGATGGAAAATTAAAAAATAACTTCCCCATGAGTGAGACTTCCTTTGCCAGATACTTCTTTCATACCCTGAAATATTTGTGGGTCTCTGAAAAAAACCCTTACCCATCTAATATCCTGGGATTTGTTTCCAGCATTGTGGACTCTGAGCACTGACTCCTGCTGCACTTTTGGCCTCAGGGAAGTCCCACGGCACGTGTGAGCACAGGAATGTGAGAGCACACCTGCCCCACACCATGTCCCCGTGCACACCAGCCCCATGACTAATCACTTCCACTGCCTGATTTAGAGCTCTCTTTGGAGCTTGGATTCTTTAGACATGACTATAGCTACAAAGAACATGCCATTCCTTTGTCTGTGGCACTGTATCTTCCAGTCCTTCATCCAGGCAAAGATTTAGGTAGTTTTTCTGGCTGATGCTCCATACTGAGACTGCATTTTCCATAGTCAACATAGCAAAATATTTGGAGATAATTAGTAAGATATGACAAGGAGTAGAGGAACTAATTAATTCTTTCCCTGTTATAACCTGAGTATTTCTTTGCCTATTGCATAGCTCATTCACCCCAAAGAGCTGGATTCCTCCACACTTCTTCCCAACCCTCAAAATCCTGTTCATATTTAACAATGCATTTTTGCAATTTTATTTAATGTTTCCTTTCCTAAGCTGTCAGAAAAAAAGAAGGTTAAAGATCCCCATCAATCTGAGCTTTGCTTACTGCAATTTTGCAATAGGAGGCACCAAGAAGACCTTGCCTACTCTCCTTAATGATCTCCCAGAACACCTGAAACGTAGGAGTGTTCTGTTGTACCCACAACAGAAGGGAAGCATCTCCTAACTGAAAGAGATGTTAGCTAAGCACCTCAGAAAGTTTCTCCACAAAAGGGGAATCCCAGGACAGCCCTTCTGATCTGGCAGAGAGGAGGTAAGGAGGTATTTCAGAAACCGCTCCTTTTTCTAATATGTGTTTTAAATTTTTTGCCACGTCTCTTGTTGATGAAGGATATGGATTGCTGGAAGGAACAGAACCGACACATTTTTCTCTTGAGAAAAATGTTGCAACTTTACTAATTTTCTGATGAGAGCTTCCATTGTCAGCTCAAAATCAGTGCTATTTTGAAAAAGAGCCCGCGAGCCGTACATCAAACCGCCCACGGTTGCCATACACAAACACTGCACTAGCACATTAAACAGCACTTTTTCTGGCAGTGGAAATAAGACCCACTTTGTTTCTAAAGATGTTTGTTTTGAATTTTTGAGATGTAAAGACTCTCAGCTGGAGTTTCGACAGTTGGGTTGGCAAGAGTCACAGTTAGGAAATTACGGGGGTTTAAGGTCCAGGTTGACAAGGGCTGTGATGCAGGGTTAAGGGTGGATGTGGAAGGCTTTACTAAAGTGGGGCTGGTGCCAAAATGAAATCCCTACCCAATTTCAGGACTTCACCTTACAGAAATTTTGATATCAAGATTTTTGTTTGGAAAAAGGTTAGGACAGCTGGGGCTGATGAAGAAAGATCAGTACTGGATTGAGAAGAAGCCCTTGCTAAATTTAGGGCTGATGCCAAGAGAAGCATGAATCCAACACCAGTGCAAATCCTTGCTTAGCTTTAACACAGTGAAGCCTTCCAGCTTCAGAAAAACAAAAGAGGCCACACCTCTGATCAAACCTTGTAACCCTTTCCAAATCCAGAACTAAAACTCACTGACTTTTCTTGCCCATACCCTCCTCCATCACCTAAACCTTAAGCCAAATTCTCTCCCATTAAACCCAGATACCTTCAGTTATACCCAGATCCAAACCTAATTCAGTCTGGGTGACAAGTTTAACTCCAGGACATGTTTTTATCCCATTGTGATTCATAGTCACTCTTATGACCCAAAAATCAATATAAGTTAATACTGAATTTAATCTTACTGTTTCCTGCCCACCCCAGATCCCAGAGTTAAATGGGGTTGATATGACAGACTTTACATGGTGTCTGAGAGCAGCTGATAAGCCAGTTTAGGATTGGTGTTAAAATCACAGTTTTAGGCAGCAGGGACCAGGGATTTCCATCTGTGGCTGTCTCTGGCAGAAACCCAGGCCACATCATTAATTTCAGACCTGAGGCTAGGAAAGGTCAAGAGATTCCAATAAGTTGGAGACTGTCTTGGAGCAACTCCTCTACGAAAATCAGGCAACAAGCCCAAAAATCATGAGTCTAAATGTTTCTGGCCATGATCATTAAAAGGCCTCTTTTTACATGTTTGATATGCACAACTCATAAATCACCTTTACATGAGACAACCTAGGTGACAAAATGCATCTGTTCTTTTTAATAACTACAATATTTTTTCTAAAATTACTTAGAAAAATACAAAGGTGATGAAATCAAGACCTCAAAAACTGGGGCACATAAATAAAAGTATCTGGTAAATGGGGAAAACTATTCCAGAAGGAGAAAGAACCATCACAAATAAAGAAAATAGAGAACATGACCATGCAAAACACTGTTCTTGCTGAAGTCATCAAATCATTAAAAAGATGGTCATCTGGACATTTAGCATGTCCAGATCAGAGACACTCACTGTAAGTCAGAGATTACAGCACCACCTGAAATCACAAGAGTATTGTGAAGTTAATTCATTTCAGCTGGTGAACTCATATTAATTCAGATATCATGAAAACACAAGCACAAGAATACCTGCAAAGAAATACATCACTACTGAGCTGGATATATAAAAAATATGTTTGCAAGAGGAATATTAAAATAAATAATGAAAAAGTACATGTTCTCGTCTGATGGGAGAAAATAGCACATAAGAAAAGAATTTAAAACCCCCACCTACGTGCCCTTGTGCAGGTATTCTGACATCTTATTTTTTAAAAAAAGAAGACATAAGACTATTCCAGGAAACATGTAAAGAATATTAAAAGAAATCTAGAAGCCAAAGTTAGTAACCAGTCACTCAAGCTCAACCAGGGAAAAAAAAATTCAAAAGTAAAAATAAAGCATTGAGACTATCTGCGTGCTTAAAATAAGACAGGCTGATTTTCTGTGCTGAATTTGGACCTGAATAAGGAACTCAGTGGAAATAACAGAATCTGTGGCACGTTTTTACACCACAGTGACATCTGCACCTTCGCAGAGGAGATGCTTCAGTGCCCAGCACTCGTGGCTTGAGGTGCCTCACTTAACCCGTGGGACCAGGCCAACACAGTCAGGAACCATGAGAACTCTCAGTCACAGGCCTCTCCAAGGTCATTTTCTTTGTAAGAAGATCAAATAGGCACTTCAGTCATTCACATGATCAGGCTGCACCAGTATTACCTGTGAGAAGCAACTGTGTCTGATCTAAAGTTTTAACTTCTCTGCCCATTGTGAGGACAATGAGACATTCATGGCCCCTACTCCTGAAAGTGGTTGTTGTAAGGACAAGTTAATGAGTGCTATATAATTCTGCTAAGACTGAGAAAATTGCTTAATAAAACTGAATTCCTGAGTGGCTTATGACTGTGATTTACTCAGGACTTTCATTAAATAATAACAAAAAGCTACAGAATTTGCTAGATGTTAAACCAGGTTTTGAGAAAGGACAGGGCCTGCAAAGCACAGCATTGAGCATGGACACCGTTTGTGAAAAATGGAGAGGCACAGCTTTCCAGCTGGACCAGAAACTGGAGCAGTTGGGAGTGTATTAGGAATTTTTGCTTTCTGCCTATTACAAAGGAAAACAAACTGAGAAGTCCATAAATATAAAATGTATCAATGAGGAAAGAAACACATATGCTTTTTAATGTGATAAAAATATTCTAGACACAGGCAGCTCCTTCATCCTCCAACTGACTGTAAGGATGAGGGTTGTGCACAGACCATGGAAAATTCTTTGCTATAAACCTCACAGAAGTAACTCTGGAGCCTCATACACAGAATGCTCTGGAATTCTGACATATGAGTGTTCTCAGCAGAAAGTTTAGCATAGGGAAAGCTTGGTAAATTTTGTCCTCCAGAGTAAGCGGAGTTTCTTGAGTTCTACCTAAGCATAAACACCCAAAGAAGCTGAGTTTAGCCACAGGATGGGTGGTGGTGCCTCCCTCCTGCCCCCAGCCCGGTCTGTGATCTGAGAAATGCTCAGCATCTTGGGTGCTTCCTTCCCCTTTAGGGTGGGTTGTCACCCTAACACACAGTTTTGTTAGCTCTGACTCAAAAAACTGGAAATAACTTTCAGCAGCAATTACACCCTCATATGTTCAAGCATCAGGTTCTTGAACTCATGCACTTGGATGACTTTTAACTGAAATCCAACATGGATGACCAGCAAACCCCATAATTGTTTAGTAGTTAGTGATAGTAGTAATGTAGTGAACCCCAAAGAACATAATTTTTAAATTCAGACAGAATTATTCTAGATGCTGTACTACGAAAAATATGGATTCTTGTGTTGAAGAGTTTCATGTGCGAGTGCAGAGTGGAATGCAGAAGGATAAAGAAAGGAAATATGAGAAAATAAATAGGTAATTGGTGTGACAGCACCAGCAGGCCAGCATAGGGACTGGTCTGCTTCTGGGGGGAGGCACAGGAAAGGAATGTTAATGACAAACCAGCAGCAAGATGATGATGAATCTTGGTAAGTAATTATAAGATGGAAAAAGGGCAGACCAGACAAAAGCCACTCAGAAATCTAATGAGTAGGCAAAGGAAGCATCACAGGTCACTTGAAAGCAAGAGTCAGTTACTAATTTTTCCCTGCCTTGAACTTGTGTGACTTCAGACCAAGCACACTGGTCAGGATTTCAGAAGAACTTCAGCAACTCATCCTTTAGATCCTTTAGGAGCACCTGACTTTCAAAGGGCTCGTATCTCACCTGCTTTGGAGAATGAGCTCTGTGGCTGTGCTGGACACCAACAAACTCAGCTATTCACCCCCAAATCTCAAGTCACTTCTGATATTCTTGGCTGGTATAACACCTCCATTTTCTTATTCCTTCAAAGGAAACAGAAATGCTTACCTGAGCTGGTTGTCTCACTGGTTACTGAGTGTGATGGATGAAAGGATAGCAGATGTGAACAATGATAAATGTGCAGGAACCACTGACTGCAAAAGGCTGCTGCACACCTCTGAACAGATGCCCTGGGAAAGGTGAGTGATGCATGGTAAGGCTACACAACACAGATAGAGAGGCAAACACGGCCAATGCCAGCTGGAGCAGTAAGGACAAATGAAAGTGAGCCCAAAGATTACCTGTATTAAACTTTCCAGCTATATCCGAGATTTTGAATGTTTATTCCATGAAGTAAAACGCACTGCTTCCCAGGGAATCAGAGAAGAATAGAGCTGCAATTTCCCAGTGCCATCAGGATACCAATACAGACGAGAGAAGATTCATGTTTTATAGATCACTCCATTCCAGAGAGTCAGTGCCATGTGAATATCAAAGAAACTTCCTTCTATGCTATTTCTCCATCCTGATTTTAAATTAAGCACTAGAGAAGATTACTGCACATTAGTT
>JAHLSL010000015.1:25401597-25424695 GCA_025920805.1 Petroica traversi
ATCCTGATTTTAAATTAAGCACTAGAGAAGATTACTGCACATTAGTTATGTTTCTCGTATGAGTAATAAAGAACTAATCATACAAATATACAGCATTAACAAAGCAATTGAAGCTAATTATATGCAAAGTCTATTTTATTAATGACTATGACTCAGAACAATTCCATAATCTCTCCTGCTTACAAAGCCCAACAAGTGAGCACCCTATACCCTGATCTCATTCCCACCTGAAGGAAGGAATGGGTTCTGCTCTGGGGCCCCTAAAATAAGGACCAACAGCTGTTGGCATTTTGGCCACGGAGCTCTGTGTGGTGGAGCACATCCAGAGAAGGGCTACAAAAACTCTCTGAGGGCTGGAGCTCCTCTCCTATGGTTATGAGAGCAGGGGGTGTTCACTCTGGAGAAGACCCTGGGGAAACCTTGCATCACTCCCAGTACCTAAAGGGGACCTACAAGGGAGCTAGAGAGGGACTCTGACAAGGACAGCAAAAGGGCAACGGGGTATGGCTGTGCATTGAAATAGGGTAGATTTAGATTCAATATGAATTGAGGGAAGAAATTCTTCACTGTGAGGATGGTGAGGCACGGGAACAGGTCACTCAGAGAAGTTGTGGCTGATCCTTCCCTGGAAGTGTTTGAGGCCAGGTTGGATGGAACTTTGAGCAGCCTGGTCTAGGGGAAATTGTCTCTGCCCATGGCAGGGGATTGGAACTAAATGACCCCTAAAATCCCTTCCAACCTGAACCACTGTAGGATTCTATGATCTCATTCCATAAAAGAGGCTACTGCTATCCCCCACGTCCCCTGTGGCAGAACTCAGGGTCTTGCTTTACAAGATCAAGCAACTCTTGGGGCTGAAAAAATTGTGTCACCTTGATGAACTTCACATGGTATTTTCCTACAAAATCTGACAAGATTCATAAAACATGCATTTTCATTTCAGTGAACACTTGCACTTTTTCACTGGCACTGATTCTAATCTTTGGACAAGCATTGGGGAATGCATGTTCACAATGAGCAGTGCTTGTAGGAAAAGATTGGTACAAGGGGGAAAGAAGAATTTTAAAAATAGTGAACTGTTCTCCATGAACTTGTTGCTTTTCTGTCTCAGGAATTTCCTTAGCTTGCACCTCAGGTGACATTTACTTGAAATGCCTTAAAAAGAGCCAGCAGATGATGCATCAAGTAGATGATTGACTCACATAGCAACAGTGATTCAGTAGGAGGTCAGCTTATACCATACATAGGCACATAAAGGCTTCATCCTACTGTTAATGAAGTCAACATCAAAAGTCCCGTGGACTTCAAAGTGCCAGGGAGGAGGCTCTTTCTCCAGGATGTTTGGCAATGTCTCATGAGATATCCAGACAGCAGCTCACCCACTGACAGACAGCTCTGCCATAGTGGTTAATAACACAGACTACTTATAATGCAATTTTACTGCAAGCCTATAGCTGTTGACAATTTGGCCATGGAGTTATAGGTGGTGGAACATCACAGCAAGTCCAAAGGACCCTGGAATTCTATAGAAGGAACAACAAAATGCCAAAGCAATGAAAAAATTCTACCTATTTACTTTATTTCATAGTAGCAGATTAAAAAAAAAGGACTAAAAGATTTGGAAAGAACACTGTGTAATATGAATTTTTTATTACTTTAGCTATTTTTGTCTCTTTCTGCTGCTTGTGTAACATATTGCATGAATCTGTGCACAGATTCCACTTGTACCCCTCAGGCTGGATAGATTTGATCATTATCTACAAGAGGAGACGTCTGTACAGATTACCAAGTCTGACTGCAGGGTCTGAAATTGTTAATTAAACTATAGATGAGATAAAGGAAAACACCAGCAATTACATCCCCCTCTCCGGGAAGGGTGGCTTAGCTCTCAGTGCTATGACTTGGAGATTTACTACACTTATCAAAAGCATTTAGAATGAAATCAAGGTAACCCCCTTACCTGTTCTGCCATCAAAACAGCACTTAGGGGGAAAAGTTTCCGCGGCGGTGATGAAATCCCTCGGGGAAATGGCTCAGCAGCCCTGCAAGGCGATTCTCGAGGCAACTGCTCCACCTGCAGACCGCGCTCGGAGCGGGGACGGAGCTGCCGGCGCCGGGAGTGCGGGACGGGCAGCGCCCGCTGCGGGCTCCTCTCATCCTCCCCGGACACAAATCCCCTTTTCTATTCCTTCCTGGATAAAATTCCCCCATGCTTTTGCTCTCCTCAGTTGTTTCCCAGCCCTTCCCACCTGCCCCTCTCCATCCACTTTGGGATGTTATTCCTTTTGCCCCCTGCGCCGCCCCGCCAGGCAGCGGGAGGTGAGGGGAAGCACAGGGTACGGGCACCCTGTTCCCCTGCTGCTCCCTGCACTTTGTACTTCTCAAGGCCCCGAGAAGGTCAGAACACCTCAATCAGGGAAACACCACTCACCAGTTCAGCTAATGAAAAAAGTGGCATTGTTTGCTGAACCAATAAATAGCAAATTGATGATTGATTGGCAGCTGTAAACTGGTGACAGATAATTAGATTGTTACATTAAATAATTACGTTAAATACCTTCAGCCTATCAGCTGGGCATGCCCACAGTCAGGATGAAGCCTTTCTGTGTACAGCAGGAACAGTCAATTTTCCACTCCAGAACTGCCATAGGAGATCAAGCCTTGCTTTACCCAACTGGCTCCCATATTCCCAGGCCACCTTTGCCTACAGTATTTATTTTCCATTACTGCTTTTAAGGAATGCAAATGTTGCTCTTTCTTTCCTTTTGAAAAGGTGTCTACCACAAGCTTTACTGGGAGCAGGATTATACACTGTATTTGAGTATCTGAGGAGGGTGAGCTAAGAGGAGCACTTGAATATGAGCAAAGTTTCTTCTTTTTTTTTTTTAGAACATCAGTCTTTGAGGATTTTTGATGTAGGGAGTAAAACTGTCATCAAAAAATTGATGTGATATCATTCCTCCACACCCCAGCTGCTGCCCTGTTTGCTCTTGTCCTGGCCAGAGCAGGGCTGGCCTCAGCTCCCCTCTTCTTCCTCCAGCCCACTGATACTTTTTCCATCTTTTCTTTGAGAAGAACTGAGCAATGAATGACAGTTCTTGGATTTCAGTTGATTCCAGTGAGCACCCACACTTTAAATTGAAAGATCTTTATATATCAAAGTTCTGGAAGGAAAAAAAGAAGATGTGGTCTGTTTCTATTGTGTCATTAATGTTAAAATAAAACAGGATGAGGTGAAACAGTCACCAGCATCTGGACTTGTTGCCTGAGAAACCACTACCAGTTACCAGAAGAAAAGAATTCCTTGGAAACAACAACTTTAGAAGCCAGAAGGAAATTGCACAACTCTCAGTGGTGAAGGCAGCAGTTCTCATAACACAGCAACAGGCTAAAGATGTGTCCTGAGTAATAACAGCTCATCAAGATGTGGCTGAAACCCTTGGTACAGCCCCTGGTAACCAGTCAAGTCCTCCAGGCTGCAGACAGTCGCACCACAGAGCTACCAGGAATGCCATCACGGGGTATTTTTTCTTTTTATAGTGCTTAAAAATCCTTAAAAGGGATTAAGAACCCTACAAGGAGGATAATTACTATTTTTTCTACTTGACAAACTGGGAGAATGAGATCTGGGAACTTTAACTGACATATGCAAAATGCTCCATGTTACAATTAAGAGATCAGAGCTCCTACCTTTGGGGTCAAGCTGTTGAGTACTTTATGTTTATGTATTATGTAAACTGGATTACTTTAAAAGGAGGATTAGAATGAGTCTTGACTTCTAAATTTCCCTTCTGGCTCTGTCACTCCTCTATTTAACAAAATGCAAAAGGCATATGTAAACCAAGCCACACCTGTTTCACACTTGCAGCCTTTAATCTGCTGATGACTTGGAAGCTTTCTGATGCCTACAATTGAAAATGTTTGACAGCAAATATCACTGCCATTACATGTACTTTTGTATTTATACAGAAGTATGAACATCAAGAATTGGGAAGTTTACTCAGAGGTGACAAAGCAGAAGGAAATGGACAAGGGACTTTACAGAGTTTCTCACTCTGTTGAGATATGGTAAATGTGGGAGATGAATTTCTGATTTTGCCTGGAAACAAAGCATATCCTACTCCCCACACTATTGCACTACAGGATTTGAAGCAGCATCACTGAACATTCTGTTTTATGAACAGCAAGAGTTTTGGTTACTACATGCAGGGAAAAGATTTGTGCTGCTCTAAACCTCATTACACTCTCATGATAATATGGAATTTCTGTTCTCTTTTATCTGTATGAAGTTTAGTATTGCTGTCTCCCGCAAGACCATGAAAAATATCCGCCTTTTTATAATTTGCTTTTTCATCTTTATTAGAAGAACAAAAGGAATTTTCAACCAACATATTCAGGACAGCTGTGAGATAAATTGCTGTCAGATGGTTCTAATTCTGAATGCATGATCCAAAGATCAACAGCTTCTTCACAGACAGACAGGAATTCTGTATTAGCCCATTTTTTAAAAATCCATCATGCAATTAATCAGGTTGATGCCATCTATCAGCACCTGTACACGCTATCTTTGGATGCAGTGAAAAATATACAGCCCATAATTTTCCTGGTCTACAGCTCAAGTACATTTGTGCCTCTTGTGGCCTGAGACCTTGTACAAAAACCCCAGGCTTGGTGCACTTACATCACTGTCAGCCTGGGGAGGGCTGGAGGAAGGAAAAGCATTCCCCAGGCAGGCACAGGCAGGGCTGAGCATCATCAGAGAGGAGGTGAAGCTTGCTGGGACTGGGACTGGGACTGGGACTGGGACTGGGACTGGGACTGGGACTGGGACTGGGACTGGGACTGGGACAAGCACAGTGTGCGAGCTCACTGCAAATCTGACATGCAGAGTCACATTTGCAGATGCTGAGTCCCAGGATTTTACAGCATTGGCAAATGATTACTGTGGAAGTAAATATTGGCTAACACAGGGCTGTGTGCCTGTGAACTTCTGAACTGGGGCACTGTGGCATTTCAGTATCCACAGACAAAGACACCCAGAGTGACCTGTAGGGAACTCTGTACTCAGTGATTACTTCCCACCAGTCAAACACCAGGGGTGAAGGGACACTGTGTTCTAAGAAGTGGACACCACAAATAACTGTAGGGTTTGTGGTAATGACTCCTGTAGCCACAGTCAGGGTGGGAAGCACTGTACAGATGATTCTGACTCATCAGGAACTGAAAATTTGTTATGTGAGTTGGCTTCATGACAATGTAAAAGTAAATATTCTGAAGACTTAGAAAGGCAACAAAAAGATTTTTGATGTAAGGTGTGAGCCTCTGACTGTGATCAGCATTTTAAGAAGGAATTCAAGGTGTTACAGACAAGGAATTATTCTTAGCAGAATAAAGTATGAAATACCTTCTTGTAAGGTTTTTTCCTGCTCTATAGGTAATCAGCAATGAAAATGTAAGGACCAAGGGCCTTCTAATATTTGCTGGCTAATTTTCTATTGAAAGAGCCTCTAAATGCTGTTGCAATCCCATTCTTCAAGGACAATAAATATGAGCAGCTTTTGGGTGGCACAAATACTGGTGGGGCAGAAACTCCTGGTGCTGCACGCCTTACTCTTTGAAAGAATTTGCCTCTGCCTTATCTAGCAGGTGACCAGGAGCATTGAGCAGCAGAGCACAGCAGGTCAGCACTCCTCAGCAGCAATGCAGAGCTACGAGGATTTTATCCTGAGAGCTCCATGGCCAAGGAGCACACCCAGGGACTGAGCTCCCATCTCTGACAGAACATGTGGCACAGCTGCCTGCCAGGAGAGCCAGGCTGTCCATGGCCACACGTCACTTAAAATCAGAACAGATGACACAGGAGAATCCAGTGAACACGAGACCTTTCCTTTGTCATACTAAAGAAAACCTGCAAATAAGCAATAATAAAAAAAAAGTTTGTCTAAACTGGGACCTGTGATTTGTAAGAGACAGGAATCAGCCTCTGGGCTGGCATAGCTACAGTGGTGTAAAATCAGCACTTAAACCAGGGATGAAGGCGGTGATATTTCAGAAATTCAGATAACATTGGACCAGCAACAGTATTTTTTCCTCTTTTTGTGATTATCACTGTGTTCCACCCGGGCTCTTATCAGTGTGCTGGGAAAGCTGCATTTGTGAAGCATTCCTAAGGGAGGTGAGAGGATAATGGGAATTTCAATCACAGCTGATCTCAGCTGCTCACCTGTATCAGCCAGCACAAAGGAATTCTTAACAGTGAAGTCATTACAGTTCCATTATTTATTATTTCAGAAAGAATAATATTGTAAATATTTAGAATAATGTAAATATTTAGACATAACAAAAAGGCTATCATCCAAGCAAAAAAGGTATCCCTCCTAAAGACCTAACAAATTAATGACACTAATAAAAAAGCTTATTACAAAATGTTATAGGGAATGAACACTAAAGAAGCTCAGAGGGTTCCCGGTACGTGTCTGTTTAATGATTTCTACTTTTGTATTTCTCGCTGCCCTGGCAGAAGAGCATCGCTGGCTCTGTCACCTGCTCCCGGCTTGTCACTAGAGGGCAACGAAGGCTCCCAGAGCAGAGCAGAGGTTCCCTGCAAAGCCTCGGCTTCGCTGGAACGGCTTCTTTTCTGCTCTGGTTTGAGTCAGCCAGGACGGGCAGATAAAGGATTCACCCCTAAAGCCCGATATTGCCAAATGGCTCAGCCCGAGCCCAGGGGCTGCGGCGCTTTGGGAGCGACAGGAGCATCCCCTCCACCTCCAGCTTCACCCTGGGCATGCAGACAATAACCAAACCCTGCTCCTCTGGCTGAGAGCCTCGGGTGCCCGGCCCAGCCCTCCCAGCAGCTCTGCAATGCCGTACAAAGCAGTGAGAAATGCGGATCGGGACACGGCTGCGACCTGCGGGAGGAGAACAGGGAAGGGATATCCCAGCGGTAAAAGCCCCTGTGCTGGGATGTGATGGACACTGCTGGGAAGGAGCTGCTGGGCTCTGTAGGACAAGGACATGGCAGGGATCAGATGTGCCTTTCCTTACACCCCCCGTGCACGGAGAGTGCAGCTGCCAGCCTGGGACTGCTGTGGCTGCTGTGGCTGCTGAAACTGCTGTGGCTGCTGCCCAGGCTGGGCTGAGACCTGGAGAGGCAGGGGGATGTGGGGCTGGGTTCCCATCCTGAATAAAGGCAGCTTCACACCCCCGGGTGCAGCCCAGCCCAGCACCTCAGCGTGAAATACATGAAACACAAGGCTGCAGGTGCACTCCTTCCTCCCTTCCCTTCCCTCCCTTCCCTCCCTCCCTCCCCTTCCTCCCCTCCCTTCCCTCCTTCTTTCCCTCTTTCCCTCCCTCCCTCCCCCCCTCCCTCCCTCCCCCCCATTTCTTGGCCTGTAGGTCTCACATCTTGCATTTTACCAGTGACAAAAGCCCTCGGGAACAGCAAAATTCTAGCGATTTCAGCCCCCAGCAAAGGATCCAAATCAGAAGACTGAAAGGTCAGTCATGGACTTAGGCAAGCTCACAATAACAAGGAGGTTTGGTGGAGCTGCTGTCACCCTCCCTTCCCAGCACAGGACCTGCTGGGTGATCCCCCTTTCCCTCAAGCTGCAGTCACTGCTCTTTCCAAGATAGATAAGCAAATGGTATTTATTTATTTATTACTGTGCTATTATAATTTTTTTATACTGCAGTCAGGCCACAGGAGTGTGTGGGAAGAAGGAAAAGAAAAGCTCACTGGTTGGCTATGAAATAAGGCTTTTGATAAACAATTAGAGCAGATTAGATTAGAAGCATGGGAAAATACTGGTCTTGCCAGTTTTTCTGTGTTGATTTTCACAGGCTTTCTATTTCTCCAAATGCTATATTTGTTACTTTTTCCAAGGTCTCATACTGAAAAGCAAAACCGGGGAAAATATGTGGTCCAATCACTACTGTGTTGTGTGTGTACAAATTGCATGTACACAAAGTGTATGCATAAAAATATATTCACATATTCATTGTCTATACATATGCATATGTATACATACATAGTGAACTATGTATTTACATGAACTTCTAGTTCACAAACTTGGCATTTTTCCCCAGTAATCTTCTGCACAAGTGTGGGAAAAGAACAAAGAACTTGTCCAAAATATGGTCATTCTAGAGCAGTCTTCAGATGTAAATTTTGTATATGGGCAGTTTAAGTAGAAAAGAAAACGGAGAAGGAAAAAACCTGTAAATGTACATTTAATCCTCTTCTGCTTTTATTTTCCTTTTTCTCTATTCAGGACGACAGAAACATAATTTCATCTGTCTAAGCAATACCACCACAGATACAATGGTCTTATAATCTTGTAACTTTAGCTACAGGAAATATTAATTTGATGTAGTGAATAGCACAAACTGATTTGGATCTGTGCAGGCTTGTGGCCCATCAGGCTGTCCTGGATGTCCTGCTGAGGCACAGAGCAGGGAGGGATGGCTGAGCATGGCAGAGGTGCCAGCAGGAGCCACCAGCACTCCCAGCATGTGGGAAGAGCCAGAATTATCCAGGAGCTTTGTCTGTCTGCAGGGGTGAGGGATCCACATCCCCCAGCAGAGCAAATCACAGCTCTGTAGCTCTGAGTGTGGTGGGTGCAACATCAGCACCTGCTGAGAGCACTGGCTTGGTGAGTGGCTCTCCTGGCAGGATCAAATGTGAGAGTGCAATGCATGGTCAGCCTAATCAGCTTCAGCCACTCACAAGCAAAGGCTGAGCTAAAAGAATCTGCTCAGTATTTTATGCTTTTATTCTCCATGTTCTGTGAGTTTATTTTTGAAGGAATTTCTGCCTTTCACTTACTGAGTTGTATTGATGAGGTGATATTTGTATATGAGGATGCCCAGGATCACTTTGAACCATAGAGGAACCACTCCATATGTAAAAGTAATGAGAACAAATTACTGTCGAGTAGCAGATCCAAAATAGCTGTGCCCTTGTTGGGGATGGCAGTTCTCTCCAAAAACAGGAGTAAAAAAATGGAGTCCACTGAATATTGAGACCTGACAACCTGGGCAAAGACTAAAACTTCTCTACAGATCAGGAAGGAAATGAGTGATATAATTTATCCAGATTTCCAGCACTGAAGAGTGGGAAAACTCTGTGAAAAGGGAGTAGAATAGTCAAATTTTCCACCGTTTCCCTCTGCTACCATCCATTTCCATGACACCAAACAAGGAAAGCAACAAACCTACTAAAAATAGGGTAAAAATCTGACATATCTCTTCAGTGTCCATCTATTACTGTACAGGACATTTTATCAAGGATATCCCAGAGGCTGTTAGGAAATGAAGATGTCCCCTGACTGCCAATTTCAAGGCACTGCTCCACTGGAGTGTCCAGTATTGCACTGGAAGTCAGGAACAGCAGCTGAGTTCTTTTTGAACAGCATCAAGCCTCAGCTTCTTCCAGAATCTGTTTGACTTCACAGCAGTCAGATGGACACTGTTTTTCCATTTTTAAAAAATAAATCAATACTAAGCCTGAACCCACATCAACACGTTTGACACTATCGGAATAAATAGAAAGGAAGAGGCGGAGAGCTAAAAATGAAAGAGTTCAGGACAGAAACAGAAACCTGAACATTTGTGGGAAAGGACATCAGACTCATGCTGTCAGTGTAAACTCAGATGAATGATAAACTTATTTTCAATGGCCTTACCATGGGAAGTTTAAGTAGCTGGCTCTGAAGCAGGGGTCAGGTTTGTTTGAAGTGACATGAGAAAAAATCTGCGAGAGGAAGAACTGAATGTCTGGTATCGAATTTGCCTCCTTCTCTAGAAGCAAAGCTGGAGTTTTTCCCTCCACTGGCCACAGCAAACAGCACTGCTGAAACCACAGCAGCTTTACTGGTAGCACAGAGGGAAACTGAGAGGCAGCGAGCAAACTGCACCTCACATTATGGGAAAATGATGACACAGATGAAACCTGTGAAAAAGCACATTCTCCTGTCGGGCTGAAAGCGCTTCTTGGCTTTGCATTTTTGATTCACCTTTATCTTCTTTCTAGAGAAAAACATGTGGCAGTAGTGTGGAAAAATGAGTGATGATGTCAGAACTGGCGTATGAAACAGAGCTGTGTGTCTTTACAGTGAACAGGTATTAGAACAGATTTCATTTTGTCTCCTGTTCTCCCTGACACCTCCCCCTCCCCACTAAATTTCTCTGTTTGGGCTCCTTTGTATAATAATAAATACACCTCTTTTTTCCTGCTTTGTTTTTTAACTGCCCCTTAGTTCCTCTTCATCCAAAGTTTCCTATCACTAGGAATGAGAATACTGACTTATCTCTGTAAACTGTTAAAAAAGCAGATGAAGACTCTAAGTAGCATTCCTGCTAAGGAATAGCAATTTACAATGCATTTTATCTTATCCAGTTAAACATTCTATATTTTTATTAGATGTAAATCAATAATTTGAGGAAATATTAATGTTTAATAAATGCTAAATGAAATCTGCAACAGTTTCCTGGTAATTGGACCCATTCTGATGAATGTTTCACTTTATTCAACATTTTAGAAAGGGCTTTACTGAATACATTTATTAATTAGGCTACAGGGATTTTCTTCTCTTATGGTACTGAATTAGAAAATTCTTTTAAGAATGTAGCTTCTTTGAACATGAGGCAAATCAATTTATTAGCCTGGGGTGACAAACTTGGTAAACTGACTGTGTGCACTTCCTTTTGCTTTACTGAAAACCAAACATGTCACAGTCCCCCATTTAGATCACAAAAGAACAGAGAAAAGGAACAATTGGTAATGGGAAAATGTTTACAAATCTTACTGTAAAGTATGATTTGGACCTCTCTGTATTACAGCTTTCATACAGCTGTATTATGATGCAATAAAGATGAGAATAACTTATGTTTTGAGAAGGATGTTGGTTCAACACAAATCTATACATTACCAGAATGTGATGGTTTCATTTCTTGAAGCCCACTGAGAACTTTTGTAAGAACCACTACAGAAATGCTCCCGTAAATAACAAAATCCTGTTGACTGAAACGAAATAGACCCCACAGGGTTGCTTCTTGTGACTAATTTACTCTGGAGATTTTTCACCAGTCATTTTTCTGCTGACCCCTGTAGTAACCTTCCTGTACTTCTTGGTTTGTTTCTCTTTGGTGTGGTTTTTGTTTGTTTGCTTGTTTTGTTTGGATTTTTTTTAATGGAGAAACATAACCAGAAAATGGAACTGATCATAGTGTTACCTTTTAATCTTGGCCACATGGCTTTAGAACTTTGAGCTATGATGCCTGAGTAACTTATCAAGAGCATATGGAGCGCTGACCTGTGAGCAAACTATCTGGGCACTGCTAGAGTAAAAATTGATAAAACGTGTATTCACTAGAGGAGTGATTTCAGTTTCAGTTTCTCTCTGATGCTGCGACTCACAGGATTTCTGAAGTAAATGGGTGCAATCCATAATCTTTTGGTAAGAAGACTGTTTCAATCAAGATTAGATAATTATTAGCACATTGAAATACACTGCCTTAGATTGAATTGTGAGGCACACAAAATAAACCCCACAGCCCCAGCTCAACAATCAAGGATCCAGAGTAACCAAAAAAACTCATTACTGCTCTAAACAGAGTGAGGGACTCAAATGAATATAATCTGTCACTTTATTATCTAGATTTCTCCAGTGTGTACTCTATTTGCCAAGGCTGGGCAGCACTGGCTCTGTGTGTGTGTCTACACAGGCACACAAAGTGAACCAACAATACATGAACAGCTCCTGTGATATCCACTATAATTTCTATTTCTAGATAGCATTTTATAATACCAGGAAAGAAAAGTTCTTACTCCAGAATTCCTATATGAAAACTTGTTTGTTTTTTTTTCTTTTAAAAGCCTTGTAATTAGCCTTCAGGGAAAATCTGTATTTATATGGAAATAACATACTGAGACAGCAGGATCTTCTGTTCCTTGCAGGACCCCAGTGGCCATATTAGTGCCTATAAAAGATGTCTCAGATGGACAGATAAAGGGGAAGACAAATTAAGAACTCGTTTTCCCAAAGATCCCAAGTTACAGAAACATAGGACTGGCACCAAGCTGGCAAAGGAATGAGAAATGAACGATTCCCCCTTGTCCTAAAAAAGTAACTGAATCCATGAAAAGGAATGAGAAAAAAGAAAATGCTGAAAAAAACCCCCAGAATGCTGAAAATGAACTGGAAATTATCTGCCCATTCTTTTAAATCTTGCTTTCTGTTTGCTGCTGGTTATGGGAAAGGAGCACAAGGTGTTCCAGCTTTACCATCGAGTGGTGTTTTTCTCCAGGCATCAGGTGCATCTGAGTAAGCAGAGCTATTTTTACATGGCCAGACATCTCAGGCAGTAAAGCCCTGGCAGAAGTGCCGAGTCATGCAGAGCACCAGGGGAATCACTGCTCTGGGTTTGCAGTGTCATGGCAGGGGAAGGACACAAACTGCACCCTCTCCATTCTCACCACTTTGTGACGAAGGCTCAGTTTCAGACCCCGCCCTTACCCATAACAAATGTTCTCAGAAATTTTCCTATAGTCACACTAACATGGTTAAGTCCAGATTCAGTCAGATTTCTTTTGGTGGCAAGAAAGTTTCAGAAAGTCCCGAGCAGAGCCATGACAGCCACTTTCCTGGCTGACACACCAAGGAATGCACTGGGGACCTCCAGAACAAGAAACCTGGCAGTCCTGAGCCCTGAACTCTGATAGTGCAAACTGCACTGCTACAACTTCTGCTTTTGCTTGTGTGGCACACAGACCTGAGTACTCACTGTGCCTTGTTGAATCCATACAACCAGAAATAAAGGTCAGAATTATGCAAACTGAAAGAAATCAACGCCACAGCTATTACATGCCTCATTTTCCCAGGAGGTGTCTAGGCAGTGTTGTACCATCACATGGCCTGACTGTTGTGTGTAAATTAGAAGAGATACTCAACTAAACATTAGCATGGCTGAGAGATGAATATTTAAGTCGAGTGTATCCAAGTGGAGATGTTCTTCCCAGAGGTGTGCCAAGGGGCAGGGCATCATTTGTGCCAGGATCTGCTCACAGCAGGATGTCACTGCAAATATTCTGAACCCCTGTCATAAGCCTGCTGATGTTTGACACCAGCTTTTGGAATTTTAAATGGAAGCACCTGCAGAGTGACAGTGATAAATGCTGCTGAACATTTCAGTATGTACAGGCAAACCATTTTCAAGCATATGGCAACATTTCAACTTTCACTTCTTCCAAGTACAGTGCAGCACACAGACTTTAAACAGAAAAACAACAGCAGGCACGTGGCAAGTAAAACAACTCAAGCTTTTCTTGGGGGAAATAAAACAGAGTTAATGCCATAAGGTCATTTTTGTTATTCTGTGCTTTTAACAGCAGCTCAGACACTGTGATAAGCAGGCTCCTTAGAGAGATTTGAAGATTTATTTCATTATGAAGTTTGCTTCCTCCTGCACTGATCTCCAGTGCGTCAATGAGCTCCTGGGTGTCCTTTCAGGGTAAAACAGCTACATCTTTAAGAGCACAGTAAAGGGACCACGGGCTCAGTGGTCAGACAATATGCACAGACCCAGCTAAGGTTTCCCTCTTCTAGGCAGCCTCACTGGCAGCCTCCTGTGAAGGAGGAGAGTGATGAAAAGAGGAGATAGATGCCCAAACCCATGTGACAGGGCATGGGTTATGTGCTTCAGGCTGTTAACACGAGAATCTGGAGGACACAAAGCTGTAGTTGTGTTATTTTGGATACCTTAATGAAACAAAGGGACAGCAAGGCAGGCAGGGGCAGCATCCTCAGCCATGAAAGCCACAGTCCTGCAAGAGTCACTGCAGAGCACAGAGCAGCTCCCTGGGCAGGACCAGGCACAGCCAGCAGCTGGGTATTCCCTAGATGAGTCCTAGGGAGGCAGGAGAGGAGCAGGGAGGGAGGCTCAGGGTCAGCAAGGTCCCTGGCCACTGTCCAGGGCTGCTCAGCCATGGGCCAGGGCTGCTGGCCTGGGCTAAAGGCAGCTGCAGAGCTGCTGGGCCCACCCATCACAGCTACATATGAAATACAGAGCTAAAAGCTCCTTGCAGAGAAAGGAGGATGTGAACCAAAGGCTGGCTGGGCATAGGTACAGTTTTTAAGCTGCATCACAAGGTCTGGGAAGCAGCATAATCTGCCAGCCTGATTCCACAGGAAAAACATGTGTGAAGGGGGCCCATTCTCAACCACTTTTGTTGTGTCCCTCATCACTACAAGCCTCCACAGTGTTTCTGGGTGTTTTTTTCTAGTTCAGTGAAGGAGAAAAAACATGGGAAAACAATCTTTTGGAAGAGTTTGCTTCATGTAAGCAGCAGGGTTATTTCTGCATGTTAATCTACTACATCACACTTTGGATCACCACCAGCCAAGAGTACATATTTCATAGAACCAAGGAATTATTTCGGTTGGAAAAGACCTTTAAGATCATTGAGCCCAACTGTTAATCCAGCAGCGCCAAGTCCACCACTAAATCACATCCCCAAGTGCCACAACCATGCAGCTTTTGAATACCTCCAGAGATGCTGATTTCAGCACTGCCCTTGGCAGCCTGGTCCAGTGCCTGATCAACCTTCTGGTGAAGAAATTTTTCCCTGTATCCAGCCTAAGCTTTCCCTGGCACAACTCACAACAAATTCTCATGTGTATATTTCCATTTGTCTCCAGACCAGTTGCTACACACACATATCTGATTCTGTAAGAATCAGATAACATCATATTGCTTTTAAAGCACTGAGGTGCATGCTAGGAAAAGGAAGGACAAATCTCACACAAATTTGAAATCAAGAACCATAAATGGCAGACATTTATTCAAATAACTCGGCATCACCCTTCAGAAGTAACAGTAATAACACACTCTTGCCATTCACCATCATACTGAGCATGCTACACTTTGAAAAAAGGTATCACTTCCCCATTCTATCACATCTCACATTGCATTTAGCTAACCTGTCCAGTCCATGGACAAGCCACAGGGGCACAGTCACAGCAAGGCTGAGACTGACAGAGGCTGGGCAGAATTAAGGACATTATCCATTTCCACACGTGGAAAAGCCTGTGCACACAGGGATGGGAGCAGAGAGGAGGGCCCTTCTCCATTATCTGCCCTCAGGGATCCCAAAGACTCCAAGTTTCTGTGTAAGACTAAAGCCACAGCCACAGCATGACAGATGTGGACCAAATCAGCACCAGGCCGACTCCTCTGACAAGCCTATGGCATCTGTGCATGAGTGAGGAACAGCCACGGAATTCCTTGGAGCACCAAGCTCCAGACTGAAACAGCAGCCCAGGTTCACAAGCAGGGACAGCACTCTCTGCTCCCTGCAAAAGCATCTCCTCTTTCCAACAGGGCACAAGACTCAAACTGCTTCCCACACAGAGCAGCCAGGAAAGCCCTTTAATCACCGTGGTTCTCTCACAATGCACAGGAAGGGCAGCTTCTCAATTCCATTTGCCTCTGCCTAAGAGAATGAGACCCCTCTTGGGTAGCAATCCCCTGTGTAGGCTGCTGCAGGAATAAACACACAGCACTGGGGGTCTCCTGCTTTGAATGCCATGTGCTCTGGCAGAGCCACAGAAAAGCCATTGACATGACAGGAATCACAGTTCCCTTGTGGCAAAACCATCCTGTAGCTCTTATGGAGATGTGCTGGGAAATGTTCAAGGTGCTGCTCTGGCAGAGACTTGTTCCATTTGGTTTTTATTGCTCTGCAGGATACGAACTTCTGAGAACTTCGCTGAGGTTGGAGACATTATTAATAAAGATAGAAAAAGGGGAGGCTGGAAAACGTCTTTCACGTGAAATCTTCTAGAACAGATTGACATTAATCCATGGGTAAGCCTGGGAAAGTGACAAATTTTTTGAGTATTATAAACACGATTTTTTCTATTAGCAGGAGTCATGACCGAATTCTGATACTATTATTATCAGACATTACATCTTGAAAACTGCCTATTCTTTTCAAAAGTGTTTTCAGTGTCTTTAGCACAAGGATTTTGTGCTTCTTCAGCTCATAATCTTTTGATAGTATATGCAACTTTGAGCAAACCTCTTGGTAACTCATTGCTTCAGGGCTCCCATTCCAAAATAGAGAGAGAGAAAAAACCCTTGCCTGCTTTTGTTCCGTTAAATGAAAATTGCAAGAGCCGTATAAATGCTACAAAATACCGGGAGTGGTTGGGATGGAGTTAATTTTAGTAACAGCAGCCCAAACAATGCTGGGTTGTAGATGTGAGAGCAAAGCAGAGCTGATAACAGAGCAGTGCTGCAGCTCTTGCTGGGCAGAGCTTGCACAGCCCCAAGGCCTCCCCTGCTGCTCTCTCTGCCCCCAGGAGAGGCTGGGCCAGGACAGGGAGAGGCCAGGGCCAGGACAGCTGTCACCCAGTGTCCCAAGGGATTTTCTGTGCTGCTGAACAGTGCTCGGCAGTAAAACAGGGGCGGTGGTGTGGCAAAACAAGCCATTACTCAGAGGGTGTCTGGCCATCGGCTGCTGGTGGGAGGTGCTGAATGATGCTTTCGTATCGGTTGCTCAGTTTCTTTTTCTCTTCTCTGTTACTGAACTCTCCTCTGCTCACACACAAGTTTTTCTTGCATTTGCTGCTCTGATTCTCTCCCCTGCCAGCTGGGACCCACCCATCACATTCCTCTGGTACCTGTGGAAAGGAACAGTGCCCAACGCTTTCCCTCCACAGCTAATCAATCATTTGGCCACTCTCACTGTCACACCAGTGCACCCCTTCACTCCACTTCCCTTAAGTTTACAAGAAACCTATAATTTTGCCTACAGGAAAGAACCATGAACCAAGATTCGGATTCATTATCTGGCAAATTCATAGCTTTTCTTTCATTCTGAGACACTTCCTGCATAGCTCACAGGAAATAGGAGATGGGGGTGATTATGTTTCGTTTTTTTAAAAGCTGTTGGGTCAGCTAATGGCCACACCATCATGTCAGAAATCTGATTTTTAAAAAATAGTACAAGAAGTTGTTTTATCTTCAAGTCACAGTTGTGATGGTGCAAATGTGATACACAGATATAATAGGAGCAAAATTTGTAGGGAGACACAGACCAGCTAATCTGAGGGAGTAGAGATGATCTCAGAAAGGTCTTTTTTCTTTTTCCAGATACGGCAGAGGGTCCAACAAAAACACTCACCCTTCAAATCTTCTCTTGTAACACCTCCAATTTTTTTAAAGATATTTCAGTAAATACAAGATTATGACAGTATTATAACCTGCTGTCAGAGAAAAGGGAGTATTTCCAATGCTGGTTACATGAAAATTGTGACTTGGGTGGAAATCTTTGAAGTTCAAACCCACCGTTTCTGAAACAAGTCCTTTTAAAGGTGTCTAAAGATCTGCACATCCTGAAACAAGAACACTGCAATTATACTAAATCTGCCTTACTAGCCCCCAAATGAGCCAGTATGTAGAGCATTCCAGTGTAGAGAACATTTCTTATTTTGTTTATGCAAGGCCTAACACAATGAACTTTCTCACAGCTGACTTCTGAGCATTTCAGTCACAAACAGCTGTGTGTCAATTAAATGGTCATAATGGGTCATTCTGTTAAACCAGTTTGAAGTCAAAACTTTAAGGTTTTCTCTAAAAACTAAGTAAGACAAGCACAGATTGCTATGCTCTTCATTCCATAGACCAAATACTTAATATTCTGCAGCCTTTTTGCCTTTAAGCCATCTACAGCAATGCCAGTAGTGGAAGATTCAAAGAGCAAAGCAAATTAAGCTCTTATAAAACTTACTCAAGTCAAGCAGCAAACTCAAGGGAAGAGACAGCAGAAATCAGTGTCAATCAATGCTTACACTCACAGCATTAGATGGTGGCCTCTCTGTTTGTTCAGTTAAATATATTAACAGCTCTCATCAGAAACTTTAATGAAAACCATACATCTAGAATCCCCTGTAGTATTTCCTCCACAGCTTAGGGCAAGAAGACACTAAAGACTTTGCCAAACAGCCACTTAGCCTAGAATGTGCATTAACCCAGCAGTAATCATAACATATTGCATAAATTTAATATAATTAATTGGAAAAAACCATTGAATTTAGAGCTGGAAAGAACTATTCCTGTGGACACAGGTATATTTCACTGTACCACAAGAACAAATTCCTGTGCCACTGGGTAGCTCAGGCACACTCAGCCATGAAAACAGCTGCAATGGCTTTTTTTCAGGAATTATCACTTCCAAGAAATACATCATTTTTTTCTTATGGCTTCCTGGTTTAGTCTTCTACAATCCATGCCTACCTGCATGTCCACATTAGACTCATTAACTGTGCTAAGGCTGATCAGGTACTGGCATGCAGGATGCCCAGAAATACAATTATTCCGTGTTCCACTAATTCTGTGTGAGAGCCAAGTGTCAAAATGCTTGTCTGCTTCAAGCACGAGCCACAGCTGAGAAAATGCTTACTCTGGCTTATACCAAAAGTACAAGAGCTGAAGTTTCCAGCAGCTAGCATCCACATGGCATTAGTTCTTCAGTCTGCAAAACACTACAATAATGACTTGAATTTAAAACTCTGCTGAAAACTGCTTTTCCCTTTCCTGCCAGGGTGATTAATGCATTTGCTGCTTTACAGATGGAGCTCCAGAGGACCATAACTGTGCTGTTTCTTGCCTCTGAACTGGACACTAATCAGAATTTTGGGAAATACTGCTCTTTCTTTGGAAGAGGAGTGAATGATGTGGTAAGGACAATTCCACTTTCTTGTTCTAGTTACTTAATTCTTCCCAACAGTTCTTCTACGTTATAGTTGTGAAACTATGTCACCAGCCAGTACCAAGGACATTCTAAGAAGCATCCAATGTTTCTTTTTCCTGATTTAGAATTCCAGTAGAATTGAATTCTTACTCAATTATGATTTATTTTGAGGTTCCCGATAGTGTTAGAAAATCACCTTTCCCCATTATCCTTTAAAATAAGACATTTAAATTAGAAATTTATCTAACCAAACTCTAGAGGTCTATTTGCTAAAAGGAAAAAGCCAAAGATCAAAGATGTTGAAACTGGTTTAGTTCTAGTTAGAATGAATGGTCTTGATCAGAAACATCATGGTCACCATTTTAGGAAATTTCATTACGCAGGATTAATTTATCAAAAAAATCTGCAAACAACTAGGCTTTCACTTGCAAACTTTTAGTTTCCAGTCTTGCAGGTGAATGCTAAGTACTCAGTCAGACTTAATAATTTTATTTTTCCCCTCAGTTTAGCTTTAAAACTGTCTGGCCTTTGAGGAAAGGTGAATAACAGAAACCAGAAAACTCACATCACTCTATATTAACCAAAGCTGAAAATACAATTAGTATATATAAAATCCCCAAAAAGTCTGTAATGTGGATCATATATTAAGAGTTAGGAAAGTATTTCCTGCAACACACACAAAAATGTTGTCTGCAGTATGGCAAATCATCAGATTTAGGAAGAAAATGTCCAGCTTATCTCCTAACACCCATAAGGATGACTGAATCACTTTAGTCCATAGAAATATGAAAGAAACCCTTCTTAGGGACTGCTATGGATCTGACCAATGTCACGGCTTTGTGTGGCTCATCCTGGTTATTTCAGCCTTTCAGGGTGATTAAGAACGTGGGCCCTGGGACTCTGCCCCCTGCATCAAAACACTTCTGGTTTTCACATCCTCCAAAGTGCAAACCATGGGGAAAAAAGTGCAGGGAAAATCCTACATTAGAAATAAATAGACTCCATTCTATTTCTCCTAGCTAAACTAAATGTTTTATGTGTGTAAACATGAAAAGAAAGACAGGAAAAGGAATGTTGTGTTCCAAGTCAGAGCCTCCAGTGCAGACAGATGGCCACACACATCTATCACAGCAATGAGCTCATCCAGTTTGGGGAATCCTGGCAGCCCTTGGGCCAATCCCTCAGTGAATTTACTCCAGCAGTAAAACTGGAAGGACATTACATCATCAGAACATCCAACACAGTGATGTATGCAAAGGATGTTTACTCCTGCCCATGGAAGCAGTGTAAACACGCCTGCAGCTTGTAATTATTGTTAATCTGTGAGTCACAAAAGCGTCAACACTCCAGTTGTTCAGCATGCAAATCAGGTTTTTGGACACACATAGAGCTCTAAGGCTCTGTGTAGGGAGAATGTCAGATTATTTTATTATAGGTTATTTTCCCCCTTTTCCACTGCACAATCTACAGCAAAGGAAACGCGAACTTATTGCTTTTTATCAGCCCACAGCAGCCAGAGGATTGCTTACTAATTTCTAATCAGTTTAGGTAAACCAGCTCAAGGCACTTCCAGCACTTTATAAGAGCCATTATGTCACAACTTACCCTCCAGGACAATAAGTGGTGACTTAAGACCATGGGGTAAACCACACCTTGATTGGCTGAATGGCACCTGGAATTCACAAATAAAAAATACAATATCTTACAAATTGAGCAGAGGTCACTATTTAGAAAATGACAGAAACCCATAATTACTCTTTTAAATTCAAAGACTCATAAGCTTTTCACTGATATTACCGAAAAAGAACTACTACATTCAGGAAAATTATTCTTACCACCTCTACAAAGAACTCATGCTTAAAAAGGGGATTTTAAATATAGCTATATTTATGAGCCCGTAATTAATCTAACCATGCAGTTCACCTTTCTTTCTTCCTGCTTTCCTAGGAGCAGCTTCACTTCCTTTTTGTTTCTAGGCAGTACCTAATCACTTTTGTTCACACACTGTAGGATGCATCTCACACATTATATTAAGTTGTGATGTGCACAGAACCACTTATTCAAAACAACTTTTTTTTGTCGAACTCTCACGTTCTTTAACAAAATCTGAGGTTAAATTTTTCTCACATGGGTTTAAACCCTGTTACACCCTATACTGAGAAAGAGTTAAGGTTAACTTCACTTTGCATTTCATGCTGAAACCAGCGCAGTATGAAAAATAAAGTTTTTTCTTCACAGTCCTGCAGAGCATACCTGTTTTTCATGCAGTACTCAATAAGCACTCCTGATTGTCCAACCCCAAAAAAGGCCGAGTGTGCCACAGCACAGACCAGCTGCTTTATCAACAAACCGGGTTCAGCACGAGAGCAATCCAGGAAAAGCCAGGCTTGAAACACAGCTCGAGCTGTGACTCAGTCCTTGGCACCAGTCCTTGGACTGAATTCCCAGGAATTCCTCCCCATTTCAGAACTGACAAAAGGGAACAGTCATCGAAGGGCATTCCCAAGAACATATGGGATCAGCTTCCTACTCAGCACTTACGCAGGTCAAATTTCCCTTAAGTCAGTGGTGTTTTCCTGGGGGAATGCTGGCTTCATCCAAGGCACTTTAACACCAAGTTTTCAGTAATGTTAATTTTAATATACTAATACAATACTACAAATGTAACCGTATCTTAAAAGATTCTATTTGGCAGCTAACTAAATTCCCTGATTCTTGGTCTAAGGATCTGCTCCATCTGCAAACAGGATTGCTGAGTTTCCTTGTAGTTTGCTAATTAATTGGCAGGAAACCAAACATTTCTCCAGTACCAGGGCTTCATCATACATCTCTACAAAATATTTTGACAGCCAGCAAAAGCAATCTTGCTCCAAATTTTTCACTTAGCTCTGACTGTAACATGATAATGAAAATATAACATGAAGTCTATGTGTTTTTTCACTTTTCTTTCTAATGTATATGAAAACTATAAAGTACAGGTATTTTAAAGCTGGAACTTTTCTTTCTTCACAGCAAAATCAGCATCAGTACAAGTAAAATGTAAAATATTCTACTCCCTCAACTTCCACACATATTTTTCATTGTCTTAAATCATGTGCTACTTACAATATTAGATGAAATAGCAAATATGCCAGAGACCTGTACCACAAACAAGTGCTTTACCCTTTTCTGTCACACAGGGTCTTCTGTGCAATAAAATCCTATAAAATTCAGTTATATTTTTAGAAGCAGCTAAGCTAACAAACTGTTTTGAATTTATTACTCCTACTAGTTTGGATAATTCTTTCTAGAAAAATTTCTACCTCTGAAAACTTAATTGAATCTCAGGCTAATTCATGTTAGGAGGAACCTCAGATGTCTTTAGCCCTTACTCTGCATTTCCAATGTTTGATTACCCTTACAGAAAAGGGCAACTGACAGTCTCAGCTTTGAAGTTCATCATCTTTTCCTTTTATCATGTTCCCATTCCTGTAAATTTTTTTCACACAAATTATTCATTGCTGTGTCTTTTTACCCTGCTAACACAGGAGGCTGCTCTCTATCACATTGTTTGAAGTGTTCTCTTTTTGCTGACTCCACCAGTAGTGTGTGGTGATTTTCACTTGCTCTATTTTAGGCATTTGGCCCAGAACGTGCCCTGTGATTGTGGTGAACCTTGTGCACCAAGGCTGGGTGCACACATGGAGCTCTGTGCTGTACACATTATGATGCACGTGCATACATGTACACACAAGAAATATCATTGCAAATAATAACCAAATGCAACCTGGCATTTATTTTGTACTGGTTTAAAGCTCTTTCCTCCCACCTGGCTCCACCAGAATGGTGACGTGGACATAACTAAACCAATCCAAAATATGCTTTCTCTCAGTCCAGCTTACAATGTCCAGTCAGAAATACTACACCAGTGTTGCTCTCTAACAGTGATATTCTTGATTAACAAATTCTGTCTCTATGCTGCCAATAAAAATGTTCACCACAGGGGCACTGGTGGGCAGCAGTTTGCTCAGCGCCAAGTAGCTGGTTTTGCTCTCATCAACTCATCCCGAGAATATAAACACTGGCTGGTGATATGGATTTTGACGACCGGAGATTTTGGTCTCCTCGAGGTCTTTGCTAAGGAAGTTCCGCCTCCCCACCTGCACAGGTACGCGGCCTGTGATGATGGACGCGCTGCTGTGCCTGCCCGGAGCCATCCCCTCGCCACCGCTGCAAGCACAGCACCAGCAGAGGATTCCTGGGCGTTTCTCCTCTTGCTGCTCGGGGCTCGGGGCCGCTCGGGCAGGCGGAGCGGGGAGAGCGGAGAGCCCGGGGGTCGCTGCCAGCGGGGAAAGTCCCGCACGG
>JAHLSL010000015.1:25425095-25548133 GCA_025920805.1 Petroica traversi
GCTGCGGGACAGCGAGCGCCTCTCGGCGCGGAGAGAGGAGGCGCTGAGCCAGGTAAAGCCGCGGGGCGCAGGGAGCCTTTGCGCTGCTCCCTGGAAAGCGGGGAACTGAGGGCGCGGGCGCTGCCCCCAGAGCGGCCTGCGGGCTCGAACAGCCGCGAGATGAGCGAGGGTTCGAGCCCCGCCGAGCGATGCCGCTGCCTCTGACAGGACTTGCTCCATCCCCGGGGGACCCAAGCAACTCGCCCGTGGCACTGTAGAACTTCATGTAACTGTTTTCATAAGGAGAAAGAAAAATAGTGAAAAACTCCCTGCATTTATCAGAGGCAACGATTTTGTTCTCAGAGATAATCAGCTGATGCCACGAATTTTTCTATGACAGCGTTTTGTTTAAAGTGCTCTTAAAAATGGATTTTTGTATTGACATTGAGGTAGCAAGTTCATATGTGAAGAAGTAACTGACAAGTCTGGATTGTGTGGAGATGGATTAGGGAAATCAGTATCGTTCTTGACAGAAAAAACCCACAAAACTGTGTCCCTCCCCATCCAGCACAAATGCCGTTTTGGTTACTGTCATTAAGACTTTCCCAGGTTCCCTCTGAAATACTCAAACATTTTTAAAGCATTTATTTCTAGACGAAGCTGCATGAAGTAATTTCCAAACTGAGCAGCAGTACTTAAGACTGAAACAAATGTTTTTGTCATAAGTAAT
The DNA here is from genome assembly GCA_025920805.1 of Petroica traversi. Lineage (NCBI taxonomy): Eukaryota > Metazoa > Chordata > Aves > Passeriformes > Petroicidae > Petroica > Petroica traversi. The sequence continues at coordinate 25,425,805 of JAHLSL010000015.1, forward strand.
CTCTTGACCTAATGCTTATACAAAACATTTTCCATATATGACACTCACCTTTTTAAAACTTCATGTTTGGAAATTTGTTATAAGAGATGACCTCACTGACTCTTTGCAGACAGATGACAAACTTGCGGTATCTGAATATATTTGAAAGGCTGATGCTGAATATCTTGAAAGGGGAAGTTTAGCAAATTTAACTGGGAATTTAACTGCAGTAATAAGAACAAGTGCTGCTTATCTGTGTTAGATGTTAATATTTATTTCTTGAAAGAATAAAATGTGCCTAATTAGAACACTGAAATAATTGGCACTAAATAATAACCAAATAAAAAAGACAATTTTTGTGAAGCCAGAGGCCAGTATAGTGGCTAGAGTGATCCCAGTGATTCCCAGCTCTATTAGCACTCCTGAGGACTGGAATGATAGAGCTGAGATTGCAGCTGTCTCATGGTCTGCCCTGGCACCCAGAGATCCTGGATTCTGGAGGAGCAGAGGTTTCTGCTACCAGCATCTGCTGCTTCCCGAGGCTGTGGAGCACAGCTTGTTTTTTACAAAGTCAGGACCTGTACCTTTCAGGTGCATGGAACTACAGGTGGTTTGCACCAGCCACCAAGCAAAGCTCTTCCTTCTCAAAACCTGCAGATGTTGATGCAGTGTGAATGATGCCACAGAGCTTCCATTGAGACAAGGAGATGGAGAAACAAGGCTCACTGTTGTTTCCTAAAGGGGTGTCAGACCTCCTCATGTACCTGGGAGTCAGCTGTGGCCAAACGAGAGCCACTGCTGCCTCATGGATTTTATTTTCTGCTTGTCTGTCCTTACCTTACCCTTCCCATCCTTTCCTAGGTGGCAAAGTTGCTCTGTGTGCTACCTCTGCTTTCTCCTGTGACAGTGCCAGGCAGTGAATACACTTCATTTGGATTTGATGACTTTACAGTTCCTTTTTTTCTTTTGAGAAAATCTCTATTATCTGGTAGTTTAATGTGCAGGACCTATATTTTTCAGTCTCCAGAGTGATAAATTTTAAACTATTTTGTTTCTTGGTTTTGTTGCTGCTATATAGTCATAAAATCTTCCTGAATTTTTGCTGCTTGTTCCTCCATTCTTCTGATTAGAAAATGCTTGCATGGCTGCCTGAGCAGTTCTTGACTGATTGATCCATCAGTTCCAAGACCTTGTGATCAGACAGAAATGAAATCGATTTATTCTACTTTTTAAGTACTTTGCAATGAGTACAGGAGCAGTGAGGAATTACTGGAAGTCAGTCTTAGACATATTTTGGCTTTTATTTTGCTTTTAAGTAACTTCCCCTCCCCCTTCTGTTTAGGAAGTGCAGAAGTTGAATCAGCAGCTAGAGGAGAAAAATGGAGAGATACAGCAGATGATAAATCAGCCTCAATATGAAAAGGAGAGAGAAATCTTACGACTGCAGAAGACCTTGGCAGAGAGGGAGAAGGCTCAGGCCACCAGTGACGTTCTGTGCCGTTCCCTCACTGATGAAACTCACCAACTTCAACGCAAGTTGGCATCCACTGCAGAAATGTGTCAGCACCTGGCAAAACGTCTGGAAGAGAAGCAAAGAAAAGAGAAGGGGAATTCAGATGACCAGATAGCTACAGAAAGATCTAATCAGGTATTCTTACAGCTACTGCGTGTCTGTAAAGTCTTATTAGCTTCTGAGGTGTTAATTCCAATATGATAACTACAACTGGGAATGGTGAGAAACAGCCCTTCAAATGATTTCATGTAGGATGTTAAGACTGCCATGGAAATGGTAGATAATTCTCCATATCTGAAATTTAGGATGGAAGCAGTTGTCTACCACTTCAACTTGGGCCATCTCATCATCAGAGGCTTTTTTTGGAGAGGTTCCATCCAACCTCAGCAGTTCCACAATTACAGTTCTTCCTTCCATACACAGGAGACAGTACCTCCCTTATACCACCCCTGCTTCTATGCAGCACTAGATGGAGCTGTGATTTTGAAGCTGATCTCTCCTGATTACTTGTTTAAGCATCAAAATCACAAAACAAAGTAGAAATATTTCAAAGTAGTGTTTATATTAGGGACTCTATAACATGTGGTCTTCTCAGAGCAGCATTTGGCTTTGCACACCTAGTACAGACCTCCAGAAAGTTGGTGAGGGGAATATGAGTCAAGGTGTCCTACCTTTTTTTTTTTGCTCTGGGATTCCCCCTGGCCTCTAAGTGCAGAGCAATGTTTCTCTTCAGGAGAGATTTTTTTTTTTTTAAAAAGCTGCATAATAGGACAGTGTCAGAAATGCTACTGCAGGGCACAAAGAAACACTTGGATTTTGGTGTACTTTGCTCATGGCTGTTGAGGCTTCAGTTGAAGTTCTCAGCATGGGGTAGAGGGAGATGATTGTTCTGTTGTTACAGAAGTCCTGATGGCTGAGAGTCATTAGGTAATTCATGAAAGCACCATAAGGAAATAACACCAGCAGTGCTGCCTCTGGTAACACATCAGAGCACTGAGTAGGGTGCTAGAGACAGTTCTCATGAAAAAGAATAATTCTGACTTATTCTCCTACTGCTCGATGGTGGAAATGCTGTTTTTCACATGACCACTCATCTGTGCTGTTGTGATGAACTCTAGACGTGCTCACGTCTGCTTCGTCAAACGTCCCAAAAACATTTCCAAGGAAAACTTACTCACATTAAAGTTACTTGTAAGAAATAGGGGTTGAGTAGATACAAGGAAAAAAGGACTTTTTAAGGGACTTGAAGCATTTGGCATTATCCTATTTAACGTGTAATTGATAGACAGGAAACTTGATTGACTTTGATATATGCAATAAGAAGCTAACCTTGTACAGTGGGGACTTCCCTGTTGAAGAGGAGAAATTTCAGATGCCATTACTAGCTGATTCTAGGGAATTTTGCACAAAAGTGTTCTATATTACTCATGTACACCGGGGTTTTTTTAAGCAGATGTCACAACTGTAAAAAAGAGGTATCATTTTAGTCAAATATTTAGCAAGCAGGGTTTTTTCCCCTCAGTAATTTCTTCCTAGTACTGGCCAAAATTGACAGTAATAACAAAGTAAGACGAAGGCATATTTGTGCTTTTGTCATAAATTCTCCCACTCCATACAAGTAGTTTTCCAAGGAATTTGTGTAAACTCTTAAACTCTGTTGTCATCAGGTCTCTTTAAAAGCAGTACTGAGGTTGTAAAAACCTGAGTACATTTTCGCTTTCCTTAAAAATAGCCTACAACTTTAATCTTATTAATATTTAGAAATAAACTATATAGGAATAAATAGACCAAGATGTATGTCATTACACAAACTTTAAAAAAACCCCATTACTTCCAGTTTAACATCATAGCCAAACAGCATCTGAGATTTTTATGTTAAAGTAACACCTAAATTTATCTGAAAATTACAGAATTTAGACAATGAAACTTCACTTCAAACTCTTATCAACAACCTACAAGAGGAAAACAGGATGTTAAAACAAAAAGTAGCTCATGTGAGTACTTTCATTTTGTTACATATTAATATTTGTGAAGTATTTTATATTAGAGCTGATTTGGAATAGATAAAGTCTAGTTAATCTGATTAAATGGCAGTTTAATGCAAGACAGTTTTTCTTAGTCCTTTCAAAATGGCACGTAGTTTTTGTTCCCTTAGCTAAGAACAACTTATTACATAATTTTTAACATACTGGGTTTTTGTTGTTAAAAATGCAGTGCAGAAGAAAATTTTCATGTTCCTTCCATGGATCACTTTTCTACCTCATTAGAACAGCACTAGGTCCAGGGTGGCCAGCAACCCCTCCCTTTCCACATTATTTAATATTGTCCCTTGGGACTGGGACAGGGGAAGGCTGCCCATGAAAAGTCTGCACAATCATCTCGTGCCCTCCTGTGCAGGGACTTACCCACCCTCAGGGGCCGAGCCAGCATGTCATTACCCCCTAGAGAATTCTGGTCCTGCACACGTAGACAGCTTATGAAAGCCTGGAAGTTTGTGCCTTGCTGTTCTTCACGCCTCTCCTGGATAACCTTCCAGGTGGAAGATTTAAATGCCAAGTGGCAGAAGTACGACGCCAGCAGGGACGAGTACGTGAAGCGGCTCCACCTGCAGCTGAAGGAGATGAAGGCACAGCTGGAGCAGCACCACGGCGGAGCTTCAGCACAAAGGAATTCTGACCTGATGCACAAGGAGATATTCCGGTTAAACAAGCTCCTGGAAGAGAAAATGAATGAGTGCATAAAAACCAAGAGGGAACTAGACGACTTGAAGAAGGCCAGCGAAGGAGCTAACGAGCGCATACAAATGCTGGAGCAACAGGTCATTACATTGCTTTGTCCTGGGGGTGGGAATTCTTAGTTTCTTCCCAGACCACTGAAGGCCAAGGGGGGCGGGGAAATGGATTTATTTTTTGGACATCTGCTTAGCTTTGCACATTTGGCTATACAGATACTTAACAGATTTAAAGGAATCTCACTACTAAAAGAAGCCATGCAGTTCTGCTGGCCTTAATACAGAATATGAAAGACCTGTAAAAGAAATGCAAACACCTTTGAAGTACAGATACAATAGAGAAGATAATACTGAGATTCTGGGAATAAGTAACAAAGGAATCATAGCTTCAGCTTGTCAGTCAATGCCAATGCTCTTGATTTATAAAATATTAACATCATAATTCTATTTCAGGTCCTGGTTTATAAAGATGATTTCACATCTGAGAGATCAGACAGAGAACGAGCACAGAGTAAAATACAAGAACTTCAGGCAGAAGTTGCATGTCTGCAACACCAGCTAGCAAGAAGACAGGTAAGAAAGCAGCACGCTCCTTTTTTAATTTAAGCTGTCAACAGGATTCGGGACTAAAATATACTTTCAAATAGATTTTTAAAATATCTTACAATTTCTAAAACAGTTTCAACTCACTGCAGCTATCAAAACCTTAGATTGTTTCATCGTCAGTTCTGATGGAGATGCTTCCCAGTTCAAATGTAATACCCCTTTCCAGTCCCTTTTCCTTCCATTTTTGGATCAACATAGGAAGGGCGAATCCTTAGAGGACAGCCGTGACTCTTGGCATCTTTAGAGTAGGACACTGGCTGTATTCTGTGTTTTCTATAAACCTTCTTCACGATAATATTAATAACACTACCAAAAGTGATTAATAATTTATTTACAAGTCCTCTGATAAATATTTGAGTGGTGTTTCAGACAAAGGTGATAAAATTTCACCTGTTAGAGAACATATTTTTACTGCATCTTTTTCAAGAGCTCTCCTTTCTCTTTCTAGGACTCCAGAGACACAAGCAGTCATTTCAGAGTTCATGCTGGTAACCAAAATCATTTGTACGTTCAGACAAATGTCGAACATCTACGAGGCAACAGCCCAGGCCAGACAGGCACAAGAAGAAGAAACTCTCAGACTGAACAAGCTTCTCCTCCTGGGGACAATGGAAACTTGGGATCTGAAGGCAGGGCACAGGGGGAACTCAGATGCCCTCACTGCATGAGGTTTTTCAGTGATGAACTCAGTGATGAATTCCTCAAGCATGTTGCTGAATGTTGTCAGTGACCACAGGATGTGAGGGGTGTAAGTCAATCACTACTTTTATAGACACAAAACTTTTTCTATCCGTATCTCCTGCAGTCCTAAAACAGAGTAATTCAAATGGAGAGCTCTGGGGAATTAGGAGGATGATCAATATCTACCTCTTGCTTGATTTTGCCTTCTCTTGGACTGTGTGAAAGGCTTCAAGAGAAAGCAAAGTATTTTTCTGAAGAATTATTTTTGACAGCTACGAGGAAGGCAAGTGTAATGCAGATTCTACTACCAACTAAACTGAAACCTACGGTGGGAGTTTAGCTTCAGAGTGCAGCTTGACTTTATTTGGGTCTAATTCTCTACCGCAGTCTGATGGCTTGTGAAAAAAATTACTGAACTTGAAATTTTCCTCCTCTTCCAAAAGATGTAGGCTGAAGAACAGGAAGGAACATTTTGGCAGAAGATAGAAAAAATTTTATTGTGCTTTATCTGGATTAAAAGCGAAAGTATTTTCCTGACTCTTGAGGCTGAACTTTCAGACATCTCATCTGGAAATCTTTCTGTTTAACTGAAATCAGAAGAAGTGAAGAAAACATAAAAGGGCTGGTTATTGACTAAAACTAGCCTGCCTTTTTTGCACAGAAACAAGGTACAGGGATATTTATATTGCCTCTGCCATAAGTATCTATCTTACAGATTTGTAAATGTATATTTGTGTAATTATTGATTGTATTCCTATTTGACCTAAGGATTATTTTTATAATAAAAGTGATTGTGCATTTGCTTTACTACATTAGTAAAGGGGTCAAAAAATCTTTTTGGTGTAAGTATTTAAATGTGAAATAGTCCCAGTAACTATACTAAGGGCTAATTAAATGTCATGGTTTCAGATATGAGTTATTTCATTACTTTAGTGATGACCAGCTTCTCAGACTATTTTCAAATATGTTGGAAAAAAAAAAAATCACTCCTCATCTCTGAGTGGAAGATTGACCTTTCAGAGGCACAGGAACACATTTAACCCCCTACCTGCCACACACATGTGACTATGCCAATGCTAACCTAAATTTCTTCTTATCCTGTCTGCGCTGGAGAGAACTTCAACAAATAGCAGGGGACTGTTTTGAGAAGGAGTATCAGCAATTAAAGTGCACAAATACAAGAGTGCCACAGGTTTTTGCAGCCTTAGCTCCAGGTGAGCTTGAAATTGTTTTCTCACTGTGTCAGAGCAGGAGCTAAGGATGGGATAGAAAATAAAAGCCTGGTGCAACCATGCCACTTCATAACCAAAGAAAACGTACTTTGCTTAAGAACATTCCTGTCTTCTGCTTTGTTCATTCCCTGTTCTACACTTCAGGAGAAGTGTGGATATTTTTCTGGATATTTCCTTTTCGGGATCCTGTTTTTGCCCCAAAGGAAGATGATGGTTTATGCCACTCTTGTCTTAGGTGGGATATTACCAAAAACAATGCCTGGGCCATTGCTTGCAAGAGTGGTTACTATTAATCTAATATACAACTGACTGCAATCCTGTCATTCACTGCTAGCTTGTTCTTCTTAACACAACATGCAAGAAGTTTTGTTTTTTCTTTCTTTTTAGTGACCATTTTTTACATTGCCTTTTAAGGTCTTAGAGATCAGATGCAGCCCAAAGAATATAAACTGAGAAACATGATTAAACTTCCTGTGGCAGAAGCTAATCTTACTTTTTTTGACTGTTCTCCTCAGACAAGCCTGGCTTACAGCTTCGGTGTACATCAATATGATAATGCCAGTGATTGTTACAGCAAAACAAGGACTGATTTTTGTACTGATTCACACTAGAAGGCACTTAAGAAAACAAACACAACAGTAAAGTAAGCTAGGTCTGGGCACTACCTTTTTTAATTGCATTGAGTTGATGACTGCTTTAATATATATCAGAAGCTGAAGTCTGCCATACGTTTCCATTTGTGTTAATCCCTGTGAGTAGAATTGAATAGACTGACCTACAATAAGGAATAATTATTTCTAACAAGAAATAGATGCAGGAATTAGATAGGAGAATCTGCAGTACACAAAAATTAATAGTGCCTATTCTCGTGGATGTAAATTCTGTGAATTAGTCCCCAGTCACAGCAGAGATTAGTTTCACACTAATCCTGGGAAAGGAGAGCACTTCAGTGCTGGAAAAAAATGGATATACCTACAGCCAGGACACCACTGGACCAACAAACAAAAATAGGAGAAGTTACAGATCAAGCACAGATTATAGGTGCCACATAAAGCAATAAGTGCAATAAATGAGGACTGGCAATTGACAACCTGTGGCATAAATCTAGGACAGATCTGCTGATCTTCTGTACAAAAATCCCTCTCTTCAGACCTGTTTGACTTTACTGAATTTTTTGTGTTTTTTCTTTCCCAGATAGTAAAAAGCATAACTGTTTCTTGTTCTGGCTTAACCAAGAAATGTTACACTATGGAGAACTACCACTGTCATACTTGCAAATGTTTGTTTCAGATGATGGACCATGAACTATTGCTCCTAAGAAAAGTTCTCTGTTATGCAGTGCTTTGACTTTTACACCAAATTCACCTGTAGACCTCTTGATAAAACACTAAAAAATCTTCACCTGTCCCCTCCTCACCAGGCAAAGCAAACACACCAAGGCATCCCCAGCCACTGCCACCACCCCCTACCTTCACAAGTCCCATTTCTCAACGTGTAGACCAGAATGCATAAAACCTGCCAGCTCCACTATCCCAACACTGAAGTGAAAGTGGCTGTGAATTTGCAGCATTTTTGAATTCTGGCCTCACACTGGTGCTCTTTTCTTCTTGGATGGTTGTCCAGAGTGTCTTGCTTGGTTGAAGAGTAACAGCAACCCAGCTCCTTTTCTAAAAGAAAGCAGTAAAGGCACAATGAGTAAGAAAGTAAGTGCATGCAGTGAAAGGAACTTCAGTAACATAAACTTTGTGAACTTTCATTATCCATTTGTACTGCACTTGTTCACTGAAACACACATCATCTGTAACACTGCAGAAAGACATCCTCACACAAGAGACTCCTGAAATCATACAGAAAACTGTCTGACTGGATGGATGGGGCTCAGTTCCTTATTTGCTGTATTGGTAACAAAAGGCATCCAAGAGAAATAAACTGTTTTCAGGCAAAGTTAATGCCTGTTTAGGCTTCTGTAGATGTCTCATTCAGGTGAGCTCAGCCTGTACTGCAGTGGCAGGCCAATATCAGACCACAGGCAGAGATACCACTGCAGTTCCACAGAGGCTGAGAGCAGCAGGATACCTGCCTCTTCTGGGACTTGTAGGAATGTGTCTTAACATATTAAAAGCTGCCAGGATGGATTTGTCCAATTATCTTCATGATTAGTCCCTCCTCCTAAAATTTCTCCTTCACCAAATGACCATTCCTTGTGTTTGCTCTCCAAACCAACCTGAGTCCAGGCCCAAGCCACCTCAGCTCATGAGGATCTGTCTCACCTCACCAGCAATGACATTTTCAGACTATATAATCTCCAGCTTCTGACAAGCTTGTTCACGTTTCTCCTGGACCTAACTATGATGCACTTTGGTTTGGATTTTGAGTAAAGGCTGTTTACTAACAGCCATGCTGGTTGCCATGCAGAAGTGGGCCCTCAGCACTCGATCACGACAGCAGCTGTGGGCAACACTGACTCACTGCACCTCAGAAAACACAAATGCAAGAAGCCTCAGAAGCTGGTCCCTACCCCAAAATCCCCAAGGGAGAAAAGACCAACAACAATGCTCTTTGCTGTAGCATGGGCAGTACAGAGCTTAAAAGGTTTCTCAAACAACGTGCAACTTCTAAGTCAATGTCTGCTTCCTGCTTCAATGATTTAGGATATCACATCTTTTAAATTAAGCCTTAAATGATGCCTCAAGATTAAGTGCTCACTAATAATAAAACCAGCTACAAGAATAAAATTTGTTCAAGAAGCAGATACCTATGCTCTATGCTTTTTTTTTTTAAACTTCCATTTCCTGTGGCTTCGCTGCATGTGTATATATAGAAAGCAAGGGAAATTCCAAACAAGATGCCACACCATTATACTCAGAAGAGCTTCTCATTCTAAAAAAGGGAAGTCTCAAATGCTTTTTCTACAAAATCTATGTGAATTCAAAGTATGCTGTAGTAACATTTCATAGTACCGTGCTCCAGTAGCTATCAGCTGGGGCACAGAGGGTGTTTCAGCTAAAAACCTGAAGTGAAAAAATTGCTTATGAAGCACTAGGTCAGCCCAGCAGGACCTCAGCAGAGTAATGAGATATAAGATTAAGCACTCCTGCCTCAAATTCTTCTCTGTGGGCAGAGCACAGCCCAGCACTGAGGCATCCCTGTGCTGGGGGTCAGGGCTGCAGCAAGGTCAGCTGGGGATTCACAGGGTGCTGCAGGAACTGCTTACACAGGAGCTCCTGGAAGGACCAGTCATCCCAAGTGCCCAGCACTCGTGCCTCCATTCCCACTGCTGCTCAGTGTGTTATTCCCCTTTCTTGTCAGTCCAATTTTCACCCCTCCTTTTACACTTGCTGGTAAGAAGTTGCTGGTGCAGGAACACTTCACAACATGAGAAGGGTGCATGGTGTTGACAGCAGCTGCCAGCCTCCCTCAGGAGCCTGAGATATCTCCAGGGCACGTGGGGCTCTGGCATGGAGAGCACTGAACCAGAGGGGGTTGAGAGACAGCTGATTTCAAATGGGTGTTGTTGGTGCCTTCTAGAAGTGTGTACTTAACCACATTCACTGCCTCACCCCCTTCCCCAGACCAACCCTCCAGCACATCTTTTGGAGAGCTGCTTGATGGCTGAGCCAAGCAGGACAGCTGGCTGCTCATGCTGACCACCACTGCCTCAGGGTACAGAAACTCACCTTGCCTCAGGCTTTCATCCTCTCATTTCTGAAGGAGTGGGAAGGAGGAAAGAGCAGTGGGACCCTCCTCCCCCATCCTGCACTCATCAAATCTCTTTGTCAAATCTGTCTTCATATAAAAAGCATTATAATTGTTTTAATTTTTTTTCACTGGTGGACACCTTGGTTACACAAAAAAATATCACAGGCCATTTATACAGGAGGGGCACCAGGCAGCCTGGTGTGTGCCCCACCAGCTCTTTGGCCAGCACTGGCACACCCCATGCCTTGCTCAGCTTCTGGATTCCTGCTGTTGCAGTCAGGCTTCCTTCAGCCATGTCCCAAAATCCCGCTGCACAGCCCAACAATGGCACATCTGAATGGAAGAGTTGATCAGCTCCACAGCGTCTGGATTTGTGCAATACCCAGTTGCCTTCTGTGCTGAGACAAGATCCTACACCATGGGAAATGTGCCTTGATGGCACTGAGGGCAGGCTGGTGAGCTGTCATCTCCCTGGGCTGTGCCAGCTGCAATTTCAATGAGGAGCCACCTGCACCCACCACCTGGGCCCTCAGACCATGGCTGGGAGCAGTCCCACTGTGGCTGGTCTGCTCACAAAGCCCTGTTTGCTTCCTGCCCAGTGCAAAGCAGGAGGGAGGTCTCAGACCACGCTACAACAGGGCAGGGTCTCCACCTCTCTTAGGACTCACAAGTGGGGAGGTGAGAGATGCCAAATCTTGGACTTACTGATCCCAGCTCATACAACAGGGAAAAGGAGCAAAGAAAGGAGCTCTGACACCCACAGGAAAATCAGCCCTCATTCTATCACCGCCACATCTCAGGGAAATTCAGACCTCCAGAGAGGGATGCAAAGGTCTACAGACAGTCAAGGAAAAAATATCACCTACCAAGGGAAAGTGGGACCGGGTGGGATGTGAAGTGACTCGTGCACACACAGCTGAGCACAGTCTAATAGAGCACCCTACTCCTTTCCCACCACCTGAGCCTGCCCCCAGTGATGCAGATCTAATTTAGTGATTCTCAGCTCCTCTTCTGACCTCAGCACTGAGCACCTGCTCCCCCTTCTTCAAGGCCTGCTCTTACCTCCCCAGGTGGAAGGACAGAAGGTGTGTTGTCACTCCCAATGACTGCATGGGAAGCAGTCATCTCTGGAGGAAAAGGGATCTTCCTTTGATTCTGGCTGCTGTCATAAGGGGATCTCTATCCTCCAGTCTCTCTGTCCTGAGCAGTCCACTTAGCAATTATCAGAGTCCACTCTGCCCTATTCCAATCCCAGTCAAGAACGAAAAATGGTTCTTGGCGTGTTCAGCATCAGTTCAGTGTCACCCAGAGCCTGTGACACTGGCCAGCCCAGCTGAGTGCCCCTAATCACCAAGCTTGGCCCCAAAAGCACCAAGCAATTGCCCTTCTTGCTTCTTTGAGTATCTCCTCTACTAAAGTGATGAGTGGATATTAAAGGCATTTCAGCTCCAGGAACATCATCACTTTCCCCTGTGGCACCTGGAAGGTTTTACACTTTTTCAGGGCCAGTCTTCTTTTAAGAGAGACACTCCAAAATAAACAGGTGCCAGGTGGTGTCTGGTGGTCTGCTTGGCCCAACAGGGAGGGTTCTCTGACAGCCCAGGAGATTTCTGCCATGTGCAAGCCAGGAATGGAGAGGATGGCTCTGGAGCACCTGCACTGAGCAGAGAGGGTCTGGAAAGGGAATAAGGCAGAACTCATTCTAAAGAAACACTGAGGCAAAAATACGGACTGGACCAGGGTTCTAGAGAATAAAGTCTGTGGCTGAGAGCAGGAACCCATGTGGGGTGCAGGCAGGCTTTCCCCTCCCACACAAGATCCATCCTTTGATAACCAGGTACGGAATCCCCTAAACTCTCGCTATGGTGACAGCTCCTGGGGGCAGTGGAAAAATGAGCACAGCTACCTCGTCACCCAGAGACTGGGTGACAGCTTATTTTGTGAACTGTTTTGAGGCTTTGTTTTGTTGCACCTACACACAGCAGCTGCATGGCACCATGCCCCCTCCTTCAAAATGTCACAGTCTTCAACTCCTAACAATAATCACTGGGGGAAAACTGTGTGTGCTGGCCAGGGCAGCTCCTGTGCAGTGGGGACTGCCCTGGTCTGGCCTTTCTCCTCAACTCAGTTTGCACCCGCCTTGTCCTAAATTGCCTCCTGGTGGTATCTGCTTTGACAGTCAGTGGGCAAATATTAATTTTTACCTTTGTGGTTTCCAGGTGACTCTGACAGGGAAAGTTTACTGGAGCTTTAATCTTCCTGAAATGGCAGCAAGCCTGAATAACCACTTCCTCTTAGCACAGCTGAGGAACTTGAAACGTGCAGTTGTTGCAAGAGGGTGTGAGGACACTCTCCCTCCTGCCTCTGCCTACTCTCCTGCTGCACCAATGTCACTGTTACACACACTGGGCAGGAACAAGGTTGGGAAACACTTGAGCAGAAAAAGCCACTCTGACAGCTTGGAAAGGCAGGCCAGTGCTGCTTTTCACTCCTCCCTGCAGTCAGCTTGTGCCTTTGCATCCCCAGCAGCTGCAAACAACCTTGATCAGGCAGTCACCAAAATCTGTCCCTGGACCTCTTTCATAGCCTGGGCAACTGAATGATTTTAGCCAGGCCCCAAAAGGATGCTGCACTTGCGGGTATTTCTGTTTTGCTGCAATAACGCCAAAAACAAGTAGCAAGAACAAACAGTAACTTGCAACAGATGTTCACAAAATTGATATCTTAGGTTGCTTCTGTAATCAGAGGGGCACATCATGTACCCAGAAAAGGACCCCAATGCCTATAATAAGAAGCTGGGCTTGTGTAACTCTTCAGTAGTTCTTCAGAATCTTTGAGCAGCCTTCTACAAGCTGGGGTTCATATTCTTATAAGGGTTAATATTAAAATGGCTCATGTTTGACTGACTTACAAACTTCCAGTCTCCTCTATGCAGCTTTTTACTTAAGGAAGGCAGAGGGCTGTGACTCTCATTGTCACTTGATCAATGACAACACAGGGGCAACCCTGAAGTGTTTCTAGAGATGGTGCTAACACAAACCAGAACAAGATTTGTGCAAAGTCTGCAACTGTTTTGACGTCATTCCAGTGAGACAACCTTGTGATTCCATGAAGAAAGCCCTGAGCTGGATACACAAAAAATCTCAGCCTCAGGTCACCTGTACAAACACTGTATTGTCAGAGGCTACAGACTTCATTGAGGCTCTTCTTTCCATAGTTCTCCACTTTATTGAACTGTTTACTCTCCCCTGGTTCTGTACCCGAGTTCTCTTAGCCAGTTTTTGCCAGGGCCAGCAAGTTTCCTCCACTTGCATTTTTTTGGCAGCCACAGATTTGATGGGCCCGGGCTCAAGAGGCTCCTCTGGGGCTTGATGCACTGCTGTAGTTTAAGGCTGTGCCCACATTCAGAGACAGCACTCTTAAATAATTACAGTGATCTTGCAACTTTTTAAGTGCAGTACATAAATAACAAAATACAAACCCCCACCAGCTTTGAAAGCTATATTGACTAGGAATCCCAGCTATAGAACACAGAGCAAGTCTCCAGTACACCCAGCCCCATCCTATTACTTGCTGTCCACCAACAGGATGTGGTTCAAAATATGCCTTACTCAATATGTATCAACACACCATTAACACCTATTTCAAAGCAGGCATGGTCTGAACAGTGAAAGTTCAGCTACAAACAGGTTTAGGGAGCATCTGCAGTGGCAGCACAACCTGCAAGTCACCAACAAGCTGTTGAGGGCTTCAATGCACCAACCAGTACAACCTGTAGCTACACAGTTGTTTATGCTGGTGCAATTACTTCAATTCCTGATGCAATGGCTCATGAGTCAAGATGAGTCTGAGCCACACAAGGGGCTGACATTCAAGGCAAGCAACAAATTCAGACCCCAGGGTAAGCAGACCCTTCACATTTGGAAAGCCAGAATCTCTTCCAAGTAACATCTGTGGACTACAGGTTTGGAAAATATCATTTTGTGTGTCCTGGAGTTTGGGATTTTCACTCCAGCTCTTTGCAAGTGAGAGGTCAAAGAGGGAAAAGGGTAAAATAAACACAACAGAAGGCTATAAAAGCTTATGGATTTAGAAGCCAAGACTGACCATGAAGGAAGGGACTTTTAGGAAATAAACAGCAGAATATTTTTTAGGCATCCATTAAATCAATAATGGAAAATTCTGCATGCATGCAAGAGTACTTCAGAGAAAAGGACAAGGGCATGGAGCCAGTACCTAAAGGAAGCACAGAAAGAAACTTACTGGAACTTCTGTACGAAGACAACAGGTCTAGGCATGAATTATTTCCCTAAGCCAAATTTATGACTGTCACAGTCAATGGAAAGTTTTCAAAATCCACAGAATACTTGAGCTTGGGAAGAGGAAGGTCTGAAGACCAAATAGTTCAACATCCTCTCCTCAAAGCAGGGTCAGCTAGAGCAAGTTGCCTGGGGCTGTGGCCAGTTCAGGTTTTGACCTTCTCAAGGATGAAGAGTCCAAAACCTCTCTATACAACCTACTCCTGGTTCTGTCACCCTCACAGTACAAAAGGTTTTCCTTAAGTTTAAACGGAATTTTATATTTCAACTTGTGCACCCTTGCTCTCTAGGTTTTATCACTGGATACCACTGAGAAAAGTCTGGATCCATCTTCCATAGTGCCCCCACATCAGGTGTTTAGACACTTTTGGAAGATCCCCCAGAGCCTTCTCTTCCAGAAGCTGGGCAGTCCCGGCTGTCACCTCTCCTCGTTTGATGAATGCTCCAAGGCCTGAACCATCCTGGTGTTCCTTTGCTGGACTCTCCATGCCTGTCTCATACTGGGGAGTCCAGAACCAAACTTCTCCAGCTGTGTCTCAAAGGAGCTGAGCAGAGGGGAAGGATCACCTCCCCTGACCTGGTGACAGTGCTCTGCCCAGCAGCTGCCACCTTTAGGACAAGGGACACAGTGCTGGCCCATGTTCAGCCTGCCTACCAAGACTCCTGGGTTAACCTGAGCTTGAGCTTTGGCACTGGCCAAGAAAGGGAGAAAGGAGTCTGTTTTTTATCATGCCCTTCCTCTCTGATCCAAATCCTCAGAGGGATTTGATGTATTTATATATTAAGTACCACATTCAAAGTAGTCAAGATCGACATGTAAATAAATACCCCATGGAGGTGCAGAGGAGACACCAAAACCTCAGCTGAAACACCAGACAAAAGCCCTTATCTCAGGAATCAGTGCCGAATAATCAGTAAAATGGCACATTTAGCATGGCTTTTAAAATAAGCACTGCTGGAAGTGTTTATAAGAAAGATGACACATTCTTTTGTTGGCAGGGATGGAGGGTGAAGAGGAAGGAAAGAAATCTTCCAGTTAATTTTGGCAGACCAAAGAAATTCCTCAATTCAAATGCACATGCTTGTTTTGAAAACTTAGCTAACAGACTGATAGAAAGTGAGAGAGCCTTGAAAACCTGGGAGGTCTAATGCAGGAACACATTTTATAGCTAAGGTCCCATAAATCCCAGCAAGTTAAAATCCTGACAGAACAGTTTCACTACACATACAATTAGACTGTCTCCCTTGCCTGGCTGAATATTGATCAGGGTTAGGGTTAGGGTTCTTTCCTGACTTCATGGTTCATGACATCTGTATTTTTTTTGCAGTTTGTGCAGGTTTTATGGTAAGCCTGGGGTACAGGAACTGTTTCTGTTCTTTTGTTATGTCTGATTTCCTAATGGCTCAATTGGATGAGATTTCTAAATCTCTTTCTGTGTAGCTGCTCTCCTGTTTTGTGAAGACTGAATCTCATCAGACCATGCACAAAACCACAGCACGATACCACAGAAATCCCTCACACTTAGGAGCATTCCCTCCTCTGTCTTACATCACTGATGCTGCTCCAGTGCTCCAAGGTGAGGCAACAGTGGCCCTGACTAAAACCAGCAATCATTTTGGAAACCCCCCATGAGACCTGCACGAGGGCCCTCCTGAGATGCTGATCTGCATCTACTGAAGAGCTAGGGCAAGACCAAGCACAAAACACTTAGCAAGTTTCTAAGCCAGGACCTGAATTGCTCATACTTACAGTGAAGCAAATGGCATTGACTCACTGCTGACATGGGTGCATTTCTGATCTCAGTATGACAGTGAACCTGCACACAACGACATCAAGCTTCAGCATGTCCTTCTGAAACTCACATGTGTCCACACTGCATTTGGGACTCTGATATTAAACTGAAAGATGAAAACAAAAGGAAGGACTTGGACTCTGACTGAGAGAAAAGCACTGAAACCTGATAGAAGTGCAGAGTTCCTGCTGTTCTTACCAAAGTCAGCTGTTACAGAACAGACGACACAACAAACAGAAGTGATACAAGGGATCATGAATTTAAACTAGGGGTTCATGGGATACATTAGGTTTTTCAAAGTAACTAGGCTGCTGCTAATCATCAAAAAGTTCATAATAAAAAAAAACTTGGTTGAATTTTTTAAATTCCTGAAAAGACTCAGTCTTGTTTGGGAAGTAGTGGATGAAACTCCACAAGCCCAGAAAGGACAAACATCTTTAAAATGACAACAAACTAACTTCAATCTCCACTCAAAGGAACAAGCAGATGATTTTTAGTGCCTACCAGACAATAAGGAGGTGGTTTATTCTTGACAAATTCATCTTGGCTGCCACTCATGGTTGAATTGCTGACTGTTTGTTTCCTCCTTTTCCAGCATAACAGCAGCCCTGGTGAACAGAAGAAAAACAGTGAATATTGGGAAAGATAATGAGAGTTTCAATGCCTTTTTCACATGACGTTTCAGTTCTGAAAAACATTATCTTCTGGGGTGCAAAAACTGATGTAGGGGAATATACCAGCAAAGCTCCTTAAACACTGGTCCTGAATGTAACAATTCAAAATTTTCATTACTATTTTGGCATGGGACAGAGAAGATGTATTAGATACACATGTGGGTCCCAAATGTAAACAAGGTGCCATTGCATAGGTGAAAGGGATCAGAATGGCTTTGGCAAATACAGGGTTTGGAAAAAGCTGGCAATTCAGCAAGTACAGAGACAAATTTACACTGTTTAAGGACAATGAACTGCACAAATATGTGACAAGGACTCACTAATGGGCTAATTCCTCAAAAAGGATCGGAGGCTGCACTGAGCCACAGGCTGCTGTGAATAAGGCAGACATGAAAGTGCAGAGGATAAAGAAAAGAGCTGTCAGCTGCACGTGAAGAAATCCCTCTGCTCCACTTGGGGTTAACAAAGCGCAGCTCAAGTCCCACATTGTGCTTTGAAAATTGAACATCACGAAAAACATGGGGAAAAAAAATAACAATAATAAAAAAATTGGACTAAGAACCACAGGACTTGAACAAAATAGTATAAAATAAGAGAGCAGAGCAGAAGATTGAGGGAAGTCTGGCTATATCTTTGAAGGAGGCAAGGAAACCACGCAGCCTGCCTCTAGTCTTTTCAGTACAGCAAATTTCATGTTTCCCTGACTACCCTGATCAGAAAACTCCATGCAGTGCCCAGTTGGTCCCTAAAGAACTCTTCCCCCTTTGCCAGCTCTTCAGTTCCTCTTTGTGCCCACCTCCTCCCTTTTCCACCCTTCACTTTTTGTTCTTTTTTCTCCTGGCTCCTGCCCAAGCCTTTCCACTAAGCAGCACCACCTTAGGGATGGCTGAAATACAGGCTCCCATTGTTGGACTCAGCAATTGTGTCATTTGATCAGTTTACACCTTTCCTGCTCCTTGACACAGTGGTAACAGTCATCTCAATACATTTAATCTGGGCTGGGCTTTAATCAGCACCAGTGACTAATACAAAACAATTGGAAACTAGAAAGGGAAAAGGAAAAAAAATACACTCCCTGCACCACCCCTTTATCTGTAATAAAAAAATAAAAAATCCCTGATCCCAGTGAAGAAAGTTCCCAGATTTTTAATGCCTGGATCCAATTTCTCAGGCTCCTCTTTCTAGATGTCAGCCTCACAACAGTGAGCTTTAAAGGAGTCTCACAGTGCTTAAAGCTCCTACTGCAGTCTTAAAACTCAGCTGAGACTGGAGTGACTTAACGTGGCTCCACTGGCAGGGACTGCTGAGAGCTCCAGCAGAGCAGCGATGGGGTTTCACCAGCCACGGGTGGGTGAAATGGGTCAGCACACAGCAGGATGCAGGCAGGTCTGCAGCTGCAGAGCTTTGGAGCTCCCCAGCAACCCCAGCCTGCCCAGTCTGGTGCTGCTAAAAGAGTACCCAGCATTGCTGCAAACAAAAGACAGCAGAGAGAGGCACTGGATTTATGGACAAAAAGATGAGTGGAAGGGCTGATGTGGAAGAAAGGCTGAGATGCAGCCCTGTCTTTGGCAGGACTGGTGAGAATGGCACATGTGCCTTCACCTCCTGCTTTCCTTCGAGGCATCCCTGCAGGTGGAGGTGGCTGTGGGAACAGGGACAGCCAAGGGTGCTGCAGACACGCTGCTGCAGCCACCTCCCAGCTGAGGGGAGCTGCCTCTGGCTGCAGCCGGTGCTCTGGCTTCAAAAGCAGAGGTATCACACACCCAAAACCAGGAGACATCTGCCACAGGGCCGTTCCTTCTGACAGAAAAGAGAACACTTGCAAGGGCTGAGAAAGATAAATAAAAAGGGCCAGGGGTCAAAATAAAACCAAGGGGATTTTGTCTGATAGCAATGAGAGGAATGCCAGGCAAAATCTCCTAGGAAAAGAATAAAAATCAAGTGAAACAGAAGAAAATACAATGAATACTTAGTGGTGGTTTTGCATTGCAGCCCAAACACAATATGACTTCACACAGAGACAGAGCAGAGGGCCTAGAAGGTAAGAAAGTCCAGCAGAAATGGAAGTTAAACACCAGACTAAAGTTTGATGTCATCTTTGATATTATTTCAGGACAAGGGTTATAGAAGGATAGTATTTTTCACTAGACCAAATAACACCTTGGATAGGAGTCCACACTGAGTCCAGAAAAGGGCAGTGGGCTGGTGAAGGGTCTGGAGCACAGGTCTGATGAGAAGCTGCTGAGCTGGGGGTGTTCAGCCTGGACAGCAGGAGGCTCATTTGGCCCTATCTCTCTCTTACTGCCTGAAAGGAGGCTGTAGCCAGGTGGGGAATGGCCTCGTCCAGGTAAACAACAACAGGGCAAGAGGGGACAGCCTCAAGCTGTGCCAGGGGAGGCTTAGGTTGGACATTAGGAGGAATTTCTTCACAAAAAGGGTGATTAGACATTGGAAGGGGCTGCCCAGGGAGGTGATGGAGTGACATCCCTGGAAGTGTTTAAGGAAAGAATGGATGAGGCATTCAGTGGGTGGTGTAAGGTCATGGGCTGGACTCGATCTCAGAGGTTTTTTCCTACCTACTTGACACTGTGCTCTGTGAAAATTCCTATCCTTCCACTTCAATTTAGTCTGAAATGGCATCTTATTCTTTTCCACATAATAAATGCAGCCTGTGCCATCTCTCTGGGAGAGTAGAATTGGCTTTACTTGTGATAAGGCTGAAAAAATACTTAAATTTTTCTTTTGATTTTTCCAAAAAGAAAAAGAACAACTGTTTCAGAGTAAGACTATGCATCAGAAAATCTTAAGTTTATTTTTAAAAATTCATTAAAAGCTTCAACAATAGTACTGCAGCAACTTCCTTTTATCATCTTCCAGGGCTTTCCTGAACAGCTGCATTTCTTAGCACTTATGTGGACTTGCCTGTACACTTGAAAAGTGACCTGGTGCCCAAGTTTTCATAGGATCAATGATATCAGCACATATCACTGACCTTTAAAGATTCTTTGTTGCTTCTGCATTCCCCCAAACCCAAAAGGAGTTCAAAATAGTAAAGCCAATGATGAAACTTCTCAGTTGCTGCAAAAAGCACAGCACTTTCCATCCCTTAAGTGTAATTTTGGGAAGGCTTTTGAAATCAAATTCCATGCGGGCAACACAGATTGGACTGCCAGGATCAGTTTCCTGTTTTGTTTCAGCTCATCTTCTCATAATCAGAAGAAGAAACTGATTTGCTTTTGTAATACTGGGAATTATTGATATTCTGAAGCAGAGCTCAGGTGTTTTCCTTTGGAATCAGAATAGAAACAAAAACAATTTTAAGGAAGATTTTCCTTTCCATTTCTTAGAGTTGGGTCATGGGAGGGGAGAGAGGGAAGGAAGGAAAACAGGCATGGAACTTGGAGAGGACCAGTAACTATAACTTGTAACAATATAAACCCATCCTCTCCTCAGCAAGTCAGCTTCTGTAAAAATCACAGACCCTTGTCTTCACTGATATGGATTGGCACAGCACTCCAAACACAGTCTGAGCTGGTGCTTATAGGCAGAGTATCTCATGTGACTCATTCAGGAAACATTAAGTCCTTGGCTGTATCCAGGTTAGTTTTAAGCTCCCTGAACAAACCAGGGCAGGGATCAGGTGCCAAGACAAAAAGAAGATAGATATTGGAGAGAGAAAGCAAAGACGTTGTGCTAACTTATAAATCTGTATCTCATCACCACTGTACAGCTTGGGTTGCCTTCTAATAAATTGCATAAAGACAATATACAAAATACATCAAAATGGAACCAAACAAAGAGATACAGAAAGGTTTCACCTAAGGAAAGATTAAATAAACTCAAAATTCTTAAGAAAAATGACTGATGGGTGAAGTTTATCAAATCAGGAGTGAGCAATGTGGTGAATGGAAGATTAGTACGTGCTGCTTTTCATAACGCAGGGATTCAGTATCAAGTGAAAAGAAATCCCCAAACAAACCCAACCCAAAAGGTCACTTCGTAACAAAAGGTACCATCAGACTTGGGCACTCACTGCCATGGGATGTTTTGGATGGCAAAAGGGTAAATGGATTCAGAAATGAGCAGATGAATTGAAGGAAGAAAGGTTAATTGCTTTTAAGGACCAGAGTAGATGACAGCATCTGGCTCAGGAAGTCCTTAAATCACTAACTGACAAACCAACAGGGAATCCTGAGGGAAGTAAAATTAGAACAGATACACACTCATCAGTATATTATTCATTAGTGCCCTGTGTCAGAGGCTGCTCCTAGATTCTTTATCAGTTTTCATATTCTGGCACACACAGAAAGGGAGCAAAGCTCTGTACCTGCTCTTGTTCTGGGAGATTCCTACAGAAATTCCGCCTTGGCCTGGGTTTGCACAATTGATTTCAGTCCTGTTCACTCACGCTGTATCTGGGAAACTTTTACAAGAGATAAGAAACCCGATTAGCAGATAACACAATTCATTCTGACGACTAAATTATCTGCTGATACTCGTGTAAAAACACTACAGTCCAACTACCTGAAGGACACACTGAAATTACGAGGTGTCCAATATTGTGCAATGCTCTTCTGGATCCAGAAGTCTCTTCACCCAACTTGTTTCTGTAAAACACAGCAGAAGGTCCAATCCAACTGAAAGGACAGACATCCCTATGGTACAAAGCAAGCAGAAATAGTTGGTTTCAGGCCATTAATCTACCTTTCCTCCTTCCTTTAAAATCCCTCAAAGAATTCAAACTTTTAATAGAAACCACCCAAGACCTGAAAAATTACCAGTTAGATTTTCTTTATTGAAACCACGTTCAGATTGTTCACCCAGCAGAAGAAATATTTTGGTTAGTATTTGCCATTCAGCAGAGTGGATCCCAGCACTACCAGCACAAAGCAAGGAGTCCAAAACCTCCAGTTTTGTACCACTGCTTTTAAAAGGGACTTTTTTGAGGCATTAATTGTAACAACTTGATAATAAACATTTCTTTTGGTGAAGATACTTGAAAGTAGTGCCCTTCACAACATGTATACTTCAACTACAGTCTGATTATCACAGAGTGGTTTGGGCTGCAAAAGATCTTCCAGACCACACAGTTCCAACCCTGCCACAGGCAGGGACACCTTCCACTAGACCAGGCTGCTCAAAGCCCCATCCAGCCTTGAACACTCCCAGGGATGGGGAACCCACCACTTCTCTGGCTAATCATGTATCTTGATATTTCTAAAAAAAGACAGAAGAGTTCAAAGATATCTGTGGCACAACACATCGCTCTCCACCCATTTAACAGAGGTGTTACAGAGTCTCTAAATGGACTAGAGGAACCTACCCCTGAAATTTTTAGTATGTTCCCCACATCCTCCACCCCCAGGATTTTTTCTGTGAATGCCCACTGAATAACCTTGAGGAAGACACACGTATTGTGGTTTCCCATCTCTGTTGCAAAGTGAAATTCCCTTTGGTTAACCACCTGCTAGCTGTATAACATGGCATTTGCTTCACAGTGAAGCACCAAAAGGTACACAGACACCACAGCAGTGTTAGGTTAACAGAACTCCACCACTGGAGACTTTTACTGCTGAAAATCCAGGGATTCTGCATGTATTTGCTTGAGAAAAGGAGCTGCTTCCTGCAGTTCTCTTGCCCTCACTTTACCCACCAGTTTTACCCGGGTACTTCTGACGGTGACACGCAGGCGCACAGAACGTTCACTTCCTTCTCTGGCTCGCTGAAATTCCCTCATTTCATCATCACAGCCCGCTGTGACAGCCAGGACACGGCACAGGAAGCTGAGAAGCTCCCTTGTTAATGACAGCCTGAGGACAGTCAGCTGCCTGGGAAATCACAACAAAACTTTAATTGATTCAAACAGGATTTGCAAGCAGCCATGCACGTGCGTGCACATAGAACACACGTATTTATTATGAAACCTGGGGGGGACAGACAGAAGTAGTATTTACTGCCACAGCTACAAGCTTTTCCTAGAACACTTTCCACGTCACATAAACTTGCTGAACTCGGGAGCTCTCACCCCATCCAGTTTAAGTTCTATTTGACCATGGGTTTTCAAATCATCCCAGGAATGAAAGTGCAGGACTAGAATCCCATTAGTCACTTCAATACTATAATGCCTCTTTGTTACTTAAATTGACACATATTATGTCTGTAATAAATAGGTTAAAAATCCATCTAGAGATTAGAAGAATTGCCTCAAGTGATGTATTTCAATGCTGACCTGGAGAAACCATCAATAACATCAGGTACTGAAATTCTGAAATTAGGGCTGAGGAAGCCTAAGGGTTAGGGTGGGGTTTTTTTGTTTGGTTTCTATTCTGATGTTTGGGGTGGGTGGGTGTTGTTCCATTTAAATAGCTTTAAACACATCTGCACAGGGAATTAGAAGAGTAGAAGAGAGTCCACCTTTAAAAAGCAAACTACCAGCCACAGGAACCCCATGCAGAAATACCTGCTTGTGTTACTATCCTGCTATTTACTGCTGAGCAGCTCTGCTCATGTCTGCTCAGAGAAATCAGAACAAAATCTCAGCAGCCTTACTGAGAACACAGAAGGTCATACACAGCTCTTCACTCCTGGAAGATAAAGTGCACCTCTGGAAGAGCTCCAAAGTTCATCTCTAAACACACCAAGGCAACAAAACATTGCAGGGGCAGTTTCATTAATTCAGAGAGCCAACCAAGCCTCCTCCTCTCACCAGCACTCCTACCTTGGGAGCAGATTTGCATGACTTTGCATGTTCCTTTGGTGGAAATGTGGGAAATCCTCCCACATAATCAGAGGAGGCTGGTGTCCAAAATAAAAGCGTTGCATGTTCAAGGTTGTTACAAAACCATCAACATTCGTGTAACCCCAAAGGGCTGGCGTCACTCTGTATAACCAAGAGGACTCACAAGGAATGTGGAAATTCCATCCTTAAGTCACTGAGTGCGACATCGTCTGGCAGTTTTCATCACTGGTACCTCACGTCAGAAAGAAAAAAAAAATCTTTCATCTCACAGAGCGGCCTCTTTTATGGCTTGTTACTTGAGCTCTTCCATGTACAGGTTTTTTTCTGGTTCAGTGTGCAGCCAGAGGGCCAGGAGGTTTTTTTTCCTTTTAAGCAGATTTTTAAATTCTTCTGGGTTTTCCCCCCAGTCTCCCCATCCAGAAACTGAATTGTGTACCTGCGGTCAGAGCTGCCATGTGCCAGACATTGTCTTGCAGTCATGTGGCCAGTCTGCCCCATCACACGGCCATGGGGGTTGTGTCACCTCTCCTGAACAGATTTCTGGTGCTGCTTGTCCACTCTCTGTGGCCAGGGACTGCTTGTTGAAAAATGCAGGACACACAGAGCAGAAGTACAAACCATGCACAGGCCTTGGGGCATCTCTCTGAGATGATATTCAGACTTTCTTTCTGAGCCCCAGAGACAGAGGTGTGAAGGCTTTAAGATATGTAGGGCAGTGCTGAAGCACGAACAAATGACAGACCATGGCTGCTATATTCACTACATCAAATCACACTTCTCCCACACAAATCTCTTCTTTCTCCTGCCTAGGGATTCTCATACTTTAACACACTTTCCTTTTTCACTCTGGCATGAGCCACTAGCCCAAGACAGAAATGTACATGGTAACAACCATTAACTCTGCAAAAAGTCAAGGGGAAGGATTAGGGAGGAAAAAAAAATAGGAAAGAATGTGTTTTCTTTCCTTACATGCATCACAGCTCTTAAGTTTCTTTGCTCTACGAGTGTTAAATCCAATTGTTTTGGTCCTTTTCCTTACCAGCAAAAGAGAGAATGAGACTTTGGAGCTTGTGGAAGACACTGACAGCTCTTGGAGGAGAACCCAGAGCAAACACGACCCAGAGGTGAGCTCCCCCCCTGCTGCCATGGGGACACAAGAGAAGGGAGGCTGCAGCCACTGTGTGTGAAGAATCAATTTCCAAATGTGCTCTAGCCCTGAAACAGTGAGGGCTGAGCGTCCTCCAGGTCAGCAAGGGCTGCCCCTGGGCTCACAGCTCATCACTGCCCTGGGAAGGGAGGGCAAACCAAACCACCTCTCCACCTGAGATTCTGCCTCTGGCAAGCACCAGCAGGAAAGGCAGCCCTGCAACTTCCACACAGCTTCCTTCCCATCTCCTGGAATGAGAGGAAAAGTTATGCTTCCAAGAAGGTGCAGAGAAACAACAGAACTGACACTGGAGGAGAGGAAAGAAACCCCTTCATGGAAATGTAATTTTTTCAGCATACCAGAAAAAAAATGCAGCATCATAGTGATCAGGCCATAAGAGGTTACAGAAGAAGTATTATTTATTATAGGAAATAAATACTAATTTCAAAAGAGTAGAAAAAGCGATTTATTACATGGTCAACACGAGAAGCAGAATTTGGCCTTTCACTAACTCTTTACAGATCTTGAGAATGAAGGAAAGAGTGTCATCAGTTCAGAAAATGAACTGTGAAAGTTGGTTAAATCAGAGGAAAGTTGGAAAATTCAGATAAAGTTGAAAATTTAGAGAAAATCAAATTAATCAAATGTGACAGCACAGCAAGAGACTTTCAATGGATAAGCTGGAATGTGACACAAAACCAGTTTCTTAAAACCTCATTGTTTTATCAGAAAAAGCTATGGTACTGTTCCAGGAGGATGTTGTAATTTCTGTGCAAATATTCCTGAATGTAAAGGGGGCGGGGGGAAGGTGCTTGTTAACCTCTGTACAAATCAGGGTAAATACTTCTTACATAATTCCTAGTTACAGTTCTAACTTGGTGCTTAGTTACCATACTCACTCATGGTATCTCTTTTAGGTTTTGTTCAAATGGTTCCCTCTATAATGAAAGGGAGCTAATGAGTGACTACCATCCTTTAATAACCTAAAGAGTGAATTCAACACAACTTGTCTTTGCTATGGAACACGGAAAAGATAAAATTTTGTTTCTCCTGGTCCCATGGAGAGCTACCATTAACATCAGTGATACACTTTTTTTTGGTTGAAAAATAGTATTTAAAATGAAATAGTTTGATCAAATATGAAACTCAGCATTACTGAGAAGGATATTTTCAGTGATTTTTTTTGTGCTTAGTACATTACTAGCCAATATAACAGCATTACCTACAATCAGAAGAAGCATGTTAAAAGGATGCCTGACAGGTAGCATTACCTTTCAGCAGAAAAAAACCCCATCCAACCATAAAGGCTTGTGGAGGACAAAGATGAAGGGACAACAAAACCATGGATACCCAGCACAATGCCAAAGCAGGGCTTCACTAGTGCCAGTGGAAGGAATCTCCAGTTCTGCACTGGTGTTAGATGAGCTGACATCCCAATGAAAATAAAAAGCCACCTGGCATGGGAAGGAGAAAGATTATGACAGTAGACAACAAATGGCAACTTCAATGATGCTCCAGATGGCAGCTGAGATTCTCTCCACTCTAATCAAACTCCAGCATGACTGACCTGTGACCTCTTCAGCACACACCAAAACTCAGTAAGAACTCCTCCTGCCCTTTTGGAGTTCACTCTGATGAAGGTAGAAGCAATACCTCTTCTCCCCTCACCCCAGAAAAAACACTTACCTCAACACTCTAAGAGGAATTGATATGAGCCTAAAGAGCACTGGCCCTTTTTGAGGCAGAGACAGTGGAACATCTTGGGATTTCCTACCCAGCATGTGCATTCCCACTGCAAAGCACTGAAATTCTTAGGGCAGTGAAACTGTGCCACCTATGTGATCTTTGAGATGGTTTTGGGGAGGGGGGTGTGTGATAATTCTGCTGCCGTGGTTTGGTTAAAGATGGTTTCCTGTGAGGCTGAGCCTTCAGCATACAAGTTTCAAAAGAGAGGAGAAGAAAAAGAAAACCAAAAAAAACCCAAAAAACTGACGAGCAAGCAAGACGCAAGCTTGGACTCTCCAGGAAACCACAAAATAACCCCTCTGAAGACGGCATGAAGTGCTATTTCTGTGCCTTTATCATCTTTTAAGGAGACAAGAATGGAGGAGGGACAGCCAGAGAGGAGAGCTGAGCATGGAGCCAGAGCTGAACACGCTGAGCAAACAGGCACAAAGGAAAGAATGACTGGGGAATGCCAAACCCCACTGAAGCCAAAGGGAACTTCATGGAGCTGGGGCCACACACAAGGATGAAAATCCTTCTAGACAGGAACAAAGACAGACACTGACTGTCAGCAGAGCCATGCAGGGGAATGCCCCTGTTGAGGCGAGCAAACTGTGCATGAACGGTGTGCTGGAATTACCAAGGTGGTTTGAGTGACTGCAGGGTTAGGCCACCTGACTGTGGCTGAGGGATGCTGTTATTTTCAGCAGGTCTTCTGCAGAACAGGGAATACAAATGAGGTGTGGAAATTGTTAGTGGGATAGCATTTGTGCATTAGCTGTACAAGCCATCACCACAGGGTTTGGAAGCCAAATGGTCAAGAGCAGAGATTGGCCTCAGCCCTGCCTGTACCTGCTTCAGCTGAAAAGCTGTCACTGAGACACATTCCTTGGAAAGGCAACATGGGAGTATGGCTCATCTGCTGCATGCACTTTAAACACTCAAACCTGGGCAACATTTCAAAAATACATCAGCTAGAAGAGGGAAAACATTTATATCAGACTAATGGCTCTTAAATGACAATCAACTGACCTTTGCCTCTGCCGTGCCTCATAGTTCAAAATAATTTTCGAGCAGTGAAAAACACAGAACATTGCATTCATTAGGCTGAACTCCAGCTTTAAATGATGCCTGTGCTTCTGAAAACCACAGGCACCTAACAGTCTTCAAACTATGCTCGTTCTACTAAGCACTGGAGCAGAATTCAACCTCAAAAATTGAGAGGTATCAGTTGGTTTATAGATCATCTGACCAAGGCAAAACAGAAACAGCTTTGCCAGAAATTATGAGAAAGCTTTCCCTCACGGTTTTCAAAATACTAAACAAGAAAAGCTCACCTAAATAATTAAGTCAAAATATTAAGTCATAAAGTCCTCTGTAGCAGGTGACAGATCTGTGCAGTAAGAAATGAAGCATAGAGCATTTTTCAGCATAACTAACACATTTCTTAAACATCTGTTTTGAGCACAATAGTCTTTCAGTTAAGTGACTGCAGTTCCAATAGACTCATGTTTTGCATTTGACTTGCATGAAGTTTTGTTTTAAACTTATATTCACAACTGAATTAATGGTATCAAGGTAACCTCTGCTTTTTAAAAAATATTTTGTTCCAAGTGAAACAATAAAGCTATAGAGGGGAGAAAAGGGAAAGTACCTTTCCTTCTCATAACAGGAAAACCCTCCTTAGGAATAATGATTAGCCCATATTAACACAGATACATTAAGCTGATACATGAGCAACCTCTGGGTTTCACTATTGCTGCAAAGTTATTTAGTCTGTGTTCAAATGGGTGTCTGGTTTGAACACAAAGAGGTATCCATTGATAAGATAGGGATGTTCCATGCTATGACACTACTACTTTCAGAGAGTCATTTAACTCTTATTTACTCTCCTGTTGACCTTAAAAATGTCATGCATGCCCTCAGCATCAATGTGTATGTGAAAAGTGCAACTGAAGAACAAAACAATCTTATTGGACCACTTCTTTTTTGGTGCTTGTTTACTACCACTAACTCCATTGAAAGATTATTAGGGTTCCAAGTACAAACACACTCCAAATTAAGAAATAACTCCTCGGCAAAGCATCAGCTCAGCTCTTTCATGCCCATGCTACGGCTGCATTTTTATAACCATATCCAAACCAGGACAATCTTCTTCAGTGGTGGTGTAAGTGGACTTAGCTGGGAGCAGGACTGCTGCAGTGAAGGAGACATTGCTGCACCAGACATTCTCCACATGGAGACATGCCACACAGAAATAAGATATCCTAGGAGAAATCCTTCCTCCTTTGCTGGTACACCCTATCGTTCATCTCCTGAAATACAGGAGCTCTGTATTTGCCTCAGCTGAGGAAGAGCTGAACCAAGGCTGAAGCTCAGGTATATTGTGCCTGCAGCAAAGACATCTGGGTTTGGGCTGCCTCTTTATTCCTTTGGCCTCCCACTGCAGCTCAGGTCTACTTCCCATAGCACTGATTGCTCTCTGGCAGATGTGCTTCCTTGGCTCCAGGAGGGTCACAAGGGACAGGACAAAGCAGCAGCATGAGGAGCAAGGCTCTACCTCTGTGCTCCTCTGCAGAGACCAATGTGCCAGGTGGGGTCAGAGATACAACAAATGCACCTCAAGTGCCAGGCAGGAGTGGAGGTACAAGCTCTGAGATACAGCTGATGCTCTGGGGATCAGAGAATGCAGCTCACAGGGTGAAGCTGGCTTAGCAGTGGAGGGGATAAAGCTTAACTTAGCAGTGGGTGTGGGAAGGTTAAGTGTGCACAAGAACCAATGGAGCCACAGCTTTGATAGACCTCAGTATTTAAAGTTACTTTGGACAGAGTACCCTGTTACTACAATATTGTCACCACTGATGCACTGTGACTTCTCTGATCACGTTTCAAGGAGTCCGAAGTTTAATAAAATAGATGAAAACCATTACTCAAAGAAGAGGAAAAAACCCCAATGGTTTGGATGTAAAGCCTCAGTGCCTGTACAGAATATGGGACAAACAGATAAGGACAGAGCATTCTTTACACCACAGATCAGAAAATTGCCCCAAAACGCTACTCTGGAAATCTTTAGCAACACAAACATGAAAAAAAAAAACATAATTATGATTTCATCAAAACATACATGCCCTTAGATAAGTGGTAAACTGAGGAAATTACAGTAAGATATTCTTGCCCTGTCAAAGCATGTGAAAAGCTCTATTCCTCCTTGAAAACGGTTCCACTAATAACAGGCTGCTTCCATCTTCATGTCTGACAGGCTGCATGC
Source organism: Petroica traversi (assembly GCA_025920805.1). Classification (NCBI taxonomy): domain Eukaryota; kingdom Metazoa; phylum Chordata; class Aves; order Passeriformes; family Petroicidae; genus Petroica; species Petroica traversi. Next base: position 25,455,911 of record JAHLSL010000015.1, read on the forward strand.
AATAACATGACACAGCAAGGCACTCCATCCCAAGTTTTTACAGCTGCCACCAGAATGTGATCTATTTTATTGCAATGTTTTCAGCACAATCAAGCCTGCTGGATATAGGCAGGTACAGTAAAGGAGAGAAAAAACGCTGAGCAATCTGCTTACAGCAGCTGTATAGCCCAGGGACACAGCACAGCTCTAAGAAAGAGTCCCACAAACTATAAAATCCCCTCAAAGAGAAGTTACTAAGACACCTCAGCCAATGAGCACATGTAACTTCCACAGCTATGGAGAAGTGCTCAGGGGAAGTGCGCACGGAGCTCCTCACAATTGTTCTAGGATAGTTCCTCTTCAGAGAGTCAGTTTTGGAGCTATCGCAGCCTGAGTGGAATTCACCTGAAGAACCCTGGACATGAAAAAAACTACTTCTAATCATCAATACCCGCATACATCTGAGTAGAGATGAGGATGTGGGAGGAGTGAACTGCAATCTTCCAGCTTCTGAGAAGAGGAGGAGGAAGTACAGGGCCAATGCCAGCTGATTCTGCTCCCTGACATTGGAGAGAGGAAGAAAGAGCTTCCTTCCATTCTTCCTCATTGGGGACTAAACATCAAATCCACTGTGGGACATTCAGAGTCCACTGTAGGGAAAAATGCTGAAGAAAAGCAAACTCTGCTTGAAGACGGCTAAACAGAAGTTATCACAGAGACAGAACATGTGTTTGTGCAAGTGCATTAAGTAGGTGAAAGAATGCCTTGAAGTAAATAATCTGGAATTTAGAATAGTTGAAAACAACCATAAAGAGTAACCAATCTCTCAGAGGCAGACCAGCATCACTCTACAACTACACAAAATTATGTCACAGAAGTTGATTATGAAAGAACAGGATTAGCAATGCCTGTATCTCCAGCTGTGTGCTCACTCACTTGTCCCAGAAGTAGGTTATGAAGCTTTTTTCCTCAGGATTCATAGCACCCAAGAATTACATTCCTGACATTTCCTATACAAGTGGAGCAGTTTCTTTGCTTCACAAAAAGATTAACATTGTGACATCAGAAGCTGTTCCACAGAAAAGGAAAATTAAGGAACAAAAGTAGCCAGTGTTCCTACTCTCCTCCCAAGACTTTCCATCTCCCACCTCCAGGTGTGGGCTTTCTCTGAAGAGCCTGAAAAAATGCTGCAAAATAGAAGAAACTGGAAGTCCATGAGCAGGCACAAAGCTGTGATATTTTTAGGAGTTGAGATATGGTGGGATAGTTTACATGACTGCATTTCTGGGACGGATGAATGGGTCTCCAGGTAGGCAAAAAGAGAGATATGAGACCTTGGGGCCATGTTCTTTGCAAAGAAGTGACCTTAATGTGCAGAGCTCTGCAAAGCAATAGGTGAGAGTCTGATCAAAAGTCACGACAAGAGAAGAGACCAACAAGCATAACAGCACAATCTGAGTCTGCTACAGCCACCAATACCAGGAGAAATTTGATGAAATCACCTGACATCAGCTGGGAGGAGAAGCCTTTTGACTGCAGACCCTGTTTCTCTCAGAGACAGGATAAGTGGACAGAACCTCAAGGTGTGGCAGGGAGGCTCAGGCTGGGCATCAGGAAGAATTTCTTCATTGGAATTGGTTAAGCACTGGAACAGGCTGCCCAGGGAGGCAGTGGAGCCACCATTTGTGAAAGAGTTCCAGAAACGACTGTACCTGGCATTTAGTGCTGTGGTTCAGTTGATGGTAGTGTTCAGTCAGAGGTTGGACTCCATGATCTTGGAGGTCTTTTCCTACCATAAGTTATTCTCTCTAGGTGGTTTCACATGCCAGTATGTGCCTGGCAGGGCAACAAGGAAGGGTGTAAGTAATCCTGGAGAGCTATCCTGGGATATATAACTATAAAAGTTAAAGACAAGTCAATTAGGAGAGGCAGCCCCTGCTACTCACTAATGAAGATAAACTGGCTTAAGTTGTGAAAGTTGATTACAGCCTTGGCTGCAGCAATCCTGAGGGTGTTTTAAAGATTGTGAAAGAAACAAGGCAGGCAGGCAGCAGAATAGAGATCCTGCCCTTAGGAACAGCAGATCTGTGCTTGTGCAGGGAACAGGCAGGCAGGATCCCACTGGAGCTGAGGGAAAGGGGCCTGGGAGACCAGCTGATCTCCAAGAACAACTACTTAAAGCAGAACAGACGGTTCTGATGTGCAGGAAGTCAAGCAAACGTGGCAGCAGCCAGCTCCGCCCAAGGGGGAATTCCTGACTGAGCTCAAGCACTAATAGGAAGTGTACAGGAGGTGGAAGGGGGGACAGGCTACTTGGAGTGCAGAGACAAAGCCTGAGCACATAGGAAGGCTGGGGAAAAAAAGCTTATCTGGAGTTGAAACATGGAAGGTGTGCAGAATGCAACAAGAAGTATTTCAGCAGCAAGGAAAATACTGATCCAAGGGAAAAGAACACAAAAAACCCCATCAAGGTATAAAACATCTACCTGGCTGGGAAAGTCTGCTCTCAGATCTCCTTGAAGATAGGGGCAGAGTCTGTGCAAGTGCAGCATGACCTGAAGAAGAGCAAAAGTGCATTAGGGGCCACTTCAGCAAAAAGCAGCAGGAGGCTGGACTAGATAACCTGCAGACATCTCTTCTAACCTGAATTTGTCATGGTTGAAATTCCCAGGGATCACCATTAACTCTCACTAGTCAAAGAAGAAACAAGGTAGAAGTCATTTCAGTTTATCGTTTTAACCACAACTATGCCAAAGCTAAAAAGCTGCTGTATTTCAAGACAGAAGACATAACAATGCATACCCAAAATACTGATTTTAATTTCACTAACAGTTCTTATCCATACACACTACTCTGTAAGATGCTGACATCTCTAGAGTTATGTTTTCAGACACCAATATCTTGGGTGAGAACAACATGGGGTCAAACACAGTGCTGCCCTCTAAACTGTATCAGAAAAGCTGATAACATCATTGCTCCCCCATTCCCAAAGGGTTGATATCAGAGATTTGGGGGCTGAAATTTAAACCTATTATACCCTAATATTAAAAGGTCCCCAAGTGCTTGGAGCACATCAAAGCAACCATTAGAGCAAAATATATGGGGAAAAGCCCCTATAGGAGCACCTTCCAGTGGAGCACAGTAATAGCCAATTTGAAGGAAAAACACAGACAGGTATATTAGCTCTGTGAAGAGAACAAACCAGATAAATATTATGAAAATAATTAAAACACTACTATATTAACAGGTCTCTGTAAAAGTCCCTTCACTGAACTATGAGTCAGGCAAGTTCTTTTACATGTTCCAAATTCAATGTTTCCTTGCAAACACAGAAAACCACCATTTTAATTACGATTTTTAAATAAAGCGAGGTCAAGCACTAAGGCAAGACTGCTGCAACAATCAAATACCAACTACACAATTAGTCCCAGAGCTACAGCAGGAGGGAGCTGAGCAGTAACAGTCTGTGCCTCTGGACAAAAAAGCTTTTGAAGTTCAAGCCTTTTTCAGACCCTTCTTAGAAGCTGAAGCAATCTGAGCTGAGTCCATGCACTCATAGATGCTCACTTTAATGAACTGAAAGTGGCGACTTCCCATTGGTGCGTCAGATGGACTTTTTCTCAAGCAGTGGAAACAATTGTCTAGGCAGCCCTTGCGTGGGGCTGCAGACACCACCGCGCTGCTAAAGTACCTTTTATAATAAATTTGAAACTGTGAGGAGAGACCATTCATTCTTTACCTCTGAATCAGGAAGTCCACTCATTCAAGCAGTCACCAGCTCCTGTAGCAAAACGCATAACATTCACACCATCTCCAGCACTCCTCCTCCGGACATTAACTCACAAAAAGTCGCTCGGAGGCTTCCTCAAGCCCACCTGGAAAACCGGCAGGGGCTTTTTGCAGCTTTAGTTTATGGTAATTGAAGGTCAACAGGTAATTACAGCTAGGGAAAGCCCATTGCCATTTATTTATTATTTCCTTAATGTAACTTAGAGAGAGTGAGCAAGTTACAAAGGGGAAGACCTGACACAACTATGATGCAGCCAAAATGGAACAAGGCTCCCCATCAAGGAACCAGCCTGAGACAGTATTAACAAACATATCACATCACATGCCAGGTTAATACAATATTCCACCACAAACAAAGACTATTGTTGCAATGACTACACCATTATCATCACACAGTGGAAAAATCTGCCACAGGAACATGATCTCTTGGCTGATGTTAGCCAGGTGCTTCACCATGGCAATGGTGTTTTGTTTCACTTCGAAACTCTTCAAATGCATGGGTTAATCCCCACTCCATCCCCAGAACTTACTTAGAAGCCATAAATAAGCTTTCTGTCGCTACTGGTAAAAGCAGAAACATGAAAGATGAGTCTAAAGGCTAGAAAGTAAATGAACAATAACAACAAATATAATGCCAACTTGCCACAACCATAAATCAATGAATAGACGGCTCAGAGATGTTTCACTCTCTGTCCTAAAAGGTTTTCAAGGCCAAACCAGATAAAGATCAGAGTAACCTGATGATCCTGCTTAGAGCTGGAGGTTGGACTGGAGAATTTCCCAAGTACCTTCTGCCCTGAATTATTGTTTCGTCTTCCTGCTACACAGTTTTCCTGGGTTCAGCCTCTGACTAAAGAGACTGAATCTCTTCAAGTCTGGCAACACAGACATGCTCACATGCAGTCTTCAGAACTAAAACTCCCCTTGCATATTTTCCAGCCTTAAAGTAGTCAAGTCAGAAAGTCATTAACCCTCCAGCCCAGTAAAACTGAACCATCAACTCCAGGATCACCTATTGGCTGACAGTGCAGCAGCTTTGAGAGCACACCAGCAAGCTGGGCCCTTGAAGCAGCATTGTGAAGGTGCTAGAGAGTATCTAGAAGGATGGCCAGGCTGTAACGTGTGTGCTAGACTTGACTGGCCTGCCAAATTTCAAGGCTCACTAGAAACCACAATCCCTGTGAAGTTTGCAGCCCACACTTCACTGTGTGTGCTGTTGGGCTGATGTATCAGCACAGCGAGCAGGGTGGCAGCGGGTGGCATCCTGCAACTGGCGTGGCCTCAGCCTGTCTCCTGGAAGTGTCAAACTAGACTGAATCATACAGAATCCAAATTTGAAAGAGAAGCCAAAAACCTCTGCAAAATGCCTGTTTCCTGATTACTGGTGGCCAGCTCTCTGTTGGGTGCAGACCTTCCCTGACTGCCACCTCGTGTCTTCTGAAAGCACTGCCAGCAGGAGAAGGATGCTCAGGATGCTGCACCAGGACTTTTCTCTAGAGCTATCAGTCTTTACTCTGCTAAACATTCATTTCATCACAGGGAGCCGTGCAATTCATTTAAGCCAGACTTATAAAAGGAATCTCTGTCATGTGGGTTTTTTTAATCTGTTCCTGGCTAGCAGCACCCCAGGCTAATTGCCTTAATACTCTCTTTGAGAAACCATTGGTTGTCACATTTATTTTGACAAGAATCATATCAAACTACCATTATTGGTAGATGAAAATTCACCACCTTATTTTTTTTTTCTCTGGAGAGTGCAGCTAAGTTCTGCTCAAAAACCTCAGCTGTCCTTTGAGACACGTCTCCTGAAACACCACACATGGCATATTAGGGACAAAGAACTGGAAAATATTTAAAATTTGGACAATATTTAAGATAGTCCTGATGCCAATCCCTGAACATCTACTGTTGGCATTGGAAAACAGCAGTGGTAGATTACAGTGAACATAAATCAGGAAGCCCACTTGGCCACAAAGCACAAACTTCTGTTCTGGCCACCCCTCTCTCACTTAGAGGCAGAGGATTTCCTTTCCTAGGTGGCTTCTCCAACAAGGTACTGCCAGAAAGCCACCACAAAAGGGACCAGGGGTGTTTCAGTGACTCATGCTAGAGGAAAAGTAGGTCATAACTTCCAAACTCCAAAAGAACAATAACCACACAAATTATTTTTGTTTCCAAGCAGTGAAATTCAGATGCATCATGTTTTGGAAGTTGGGTACCCAATGCAACCAAGCTTCTGCCTTGGTTACGTAAAAAAAGGCAAACCAAATTGCACCTAGGTGAACATTACTTTGAAAAGGCACTTTAACTTTTCAAAATACTGAACTTTGGGTCTCATCACCACTAAAATAGTTATACCTTTTACAATCCTGGCAAAGTCTACTTTTAGCTGAAACATAGCAAGTGATATGACTGATCATCTTCTGCACAGATAATGGCAACTCTTCAGCAATCCAAAATTACCAGGCATTCCTTTCAAAAATCTAGCATCCAATATCCTTTCTTATTAGTTATAAGGAAGACTATTTTCTCATCGGAAGACCAAGACATGAGAAAAGTGGTAATTTTTTTTCCAGACAGTGTCAAATTTCATTTGTCAAAATCCAATGAGTGAATTCTCATTAAACAGCTTTAAGAGGCAACTTTTCATTCCATCAGAAGTTGTCCCACCAGACCAAGATGGGTGGTGGGATAAACATACTCAGCCAAGCTCTTGATGTATACCTGTTATCCTTCTCTGTGTTTGCACAGCAGATAATTTCAGCTCCCTCTATACTTCTCACAGGAAATGGCATGAACTCACAGGTACTAGCTGAACCCATTCTGAGCTGATCATTGGAAATTAGCTCACTCCCATGCAAATAAGTACATCTGCTACGAGACAAGGATCCTCACTCAATGCAAAACTTGCTGTTGCTGATGAAAGCTCTCAGTTTCTTTCTATTAGCAAAAGTAAAGCAAACCAAGTAAGTCATGTGCTTTCCTGGAAATTCATTTCTGGTGGGTAGAAACCATTGCAATTCTACACAGTCCACAATCACTGCTGCATATCATTTATACCATAGCTGACTACCTGAGGTCTTTCACATTTAGAGCTTCTTAAGCATAAAATTTGTAAGCCAGACGATTCACTTCCTCATACATTGGATGGTGATACTGCACCAGGTAGCCAGTCCATGCAATACTGATCTCAAAATGCAACCTACACCATTAATTAGCATTTAGTGTTCCCATCACTCACTTATTAAATGTTTCTGTTAAATTTCTACACCTTTCAGATGAAAACTCCCCCATTGGCCAGGTCCATGATCTAAAGACCAAACACCTTTCAGAGGTATAAAAGAAGTATTTAATAACAACTGTCATTCTAAAAATACAAAAGTGATACTCAGTTTTAGGGTCACTTCACAGTTTCCATTCCCAGCAACAAAAGTGGTCCACGTACAATGGAAAACAGCAACCAGATGAATCTGAGACTCTGATAAGTAAAATCAGTCTTTTGTTTTATCATAAACCAGGAGCAAGAGGTGAGACCAATCCATAGAAAACCAAGCACTAAGGGTTTGGATTGCAATCTGGCTGCAGCATGTTTCTTAATTTATGAGAATCTACTAAAAGATTAATACAGATCAGGAAACCCACAGCTCCTATCCATCCCAGTGACTGCCTCCTCTAGCAGAGGACATGCTGTTATTGTGGCAGGAATGAATAAGAGAAACACCAGACCCTCTCACCTTTCTCTCACCAAATCTGTTTAGAGAACTATGAGGAGTTTGACTTTGTTCTGGCCCCACAGAGGTTACTGACAACATGGTCTGACTACAGCACAGGACAGTCTGTCACTTTACAGTGATGCCACTGCTCACACATGGCAGAAACACCACAGCTCGATGCTGGCACTTCAAACAATCACAAAATAACGCTTAACTGAGCAAATTAAGCCCCATAGGATTAACTCTGAAGTTCTGCTGTCAAAAAGCCTGAGGAGAACATTACTGCTTACACAATCCAATTGCTCCTCAGGTATTTCCAGGGAACCTCAGCCACAAGGAAAGAATTGATGTGATGATCTGGAAGGTGGTGAGAGTAAACGGATGAGGAAGGGACCACATAGTGCAAAAATCACCACAAAGCACGAGCATAACGCCTCACAGTGCAAAAATCACCACAAAGCAAGAGTAGAATGCCTCACAGTGCTTCTCCTCTCTTTTATCCAGTGACAGTTCTTGTCCAAATCCTCATGACATAAGACAGGCTTGTAAGCCAGAGACTCAGGTCTCTGAATGTCAGTGCTCCATTTCTAACTCCATTTCAGAGGTGCACTGAGCTGAGGTAGCTCTGAGGCAAAGCTGTTTCATCTCTGTGCTGATGTTTCTTCTGTAAAATGGAGTCAAGCTGTAGTTGCACCACATCTTTCCTGCCTCACCTGTTCCAGGTGTACATCAATGTGGGACACCAGTGTCAGCCTGGAGACATCTTTACCACAGTTCAGATCCTCATCAATAATCCTCTAGGCAAGACCAATTCTCAGTGCAGTGATGAGCTACTGATTCCAAGGAGCACAAAACCAGAAATATTGTCAGCTGGTTAGGGTAAAAACCAGGTAAGAAAGTGATAAAATTAGAGTCCTTCACCAAATGAAAGTAACACATTTCCAAAGAGTCAAAGACACAAAGCCTTGTATAAAAATTTACAGCAATCTTTTCTATATGCTTTACAAATCAAGTAAAAATGCAAAAATGAAATGCTAAAAACCTTATGATGAAGAAAACAAAATCTTTTTTTTTAAAGCTACTTCAAAATAGCAATTTTTTTCCTTCTTCATTTACCCTCAGCTACCTAACTTCAGTTATCATACAAGATAGAGAATCTCAAGTTGTGCAGAATACAATACTTGCTCAGCATAGCCATGAAATGGCACATCTTATAAAGTTTAGGCCTAGGAAACACTACCACAACACAAAAAAAATAATAAAGAGGAAGTAGGTCATCTCTATGCAATGTTTAAGCCTTACTCAGTTAAAATGATGTTACCTTTAAGACCAAAACTATTTTAGATCATTACACATTAAAACAGGGCACCAATATTTACAAACGTAACTGAAGTAACATACTTGTTTTTCATACTTATGCTACATTATCTCCTGCAATCTAACACACAGAATGCATTCCAGGCTATACCCCAGAAGAACTAGGTTTTGTGGTGGTGGTTTTTTTTTCCCTCACAGTCATTTCAAAACACTATCACTTCCACAATTTCTCAACCAGCTGCACTGTTTCCTTATTGGGTGACTTTTGTTTGGGTGATTCTGTATTACAGCAACATTCAAGATTGCTTAACTTGCCAACAACCAAACGGTATGAAGTGTCAATTGACATCAAAACAAAATCCAAAGTAGAGATGAAAAACTCCCCACCTAAAAACATATGGGGTGCCAAGTTTATATTTTTTAAAGGAACTGTGCAATAAAAAAAGTGAGCTAGCCAGCCTGCAGACTGCAATCTGCAACTGTATTTGGCTTCCAACTGGTTTTAATAAATGCTTCTCCCATACCACCAGACCATATCATGCTCATACACTGCTGGTATGAGAAAAGAGAACTGGCAGCAGGTCATGCCAGACCTCCTCTCTTCCTATACCACGTCATTTAAAGGATTCCAACTCAAGGACAAACATACCTTTGTATGGAAATGACTTCAACATTTTAAGTCTTCTCTTCCATGTTTATTCTATCTGCATGCATCACACAGATCAGCATGTCCTAGCCCAAAGCACTGCCAAAATTTATTGCCAGTGCTTAATCCTTTCAAGCCCATGACTCCCACGCCTAAGATGTTCCAAGGCACAGAGCAATGACATTCCTGTTGCACAAGTGTAGATCAGTGTCCAAACAGGCATCTGCATAGGGAGAGAGAAAAAAAATATCAGGCTATACTGGTTAACAGGGACAAAAACAAGACAAAGTTCAGACCACATGAGAACAAGCCAACTCTCTCCAGTAACTCAGCTGTTACCAGCTGGGACTGTCCAATTGGTAAGATGGGCTAAAAACAGATTTCAGAAGAGTGGTTGCAATGATCACAACTGGTGGTCTCTTAGTGAACTGAAATTAAGAAATATCTTGGAAGAGATTAATAGTCCTGATGTGGCAAGATGACTGTGCAGTGTGAGAGTCAATCAGTACACTGACCTGCTTAACTCTTTCATTTCCACTTACTCACCTCCCTATCTGGCATCACATCCCCAGCTGACGCTCTGCACCAAATTTAATAAACATCTGAAACCTCTTCTGACTTAATACATGCATTTACACTACTCTTTCACTGGTTCTCAACTACCTGTTATGCTTTTGCACATTAAAAAAAAAAGCAGCAAAAGACAGTACAGAGAAGCTGAGTGATGTACTTAGAGCTTTCTCTGACAGGCTGTTCAAGGAGTTACTTTGCTTCATGTTAAACAAAAGCTCTCAACTAGAAAAAGGAGCATAATAGATTAAGCCTTTTACCTCGCAATTCTATTATTACCCATTCCATTTATTAAGGCAATTCCTCCCAGAATCACACCTGAATACTCCAGGCAGTCCCAAATTTTTTTATTACTATTATTATTTTATTACCCCTCTCCCCTCCTCCAGTCAATACACCTTTTCATGCCTTTTGACTCAAGGAGCACAACGCATGATACAGAAAGGACAGGATTTTCTGCAAGACTGCCTTCAGAAAGCTTCCCCACCTGGGGAAACATACAAGTATGATCAACGTAAATGACAAAAAGGCTCACAGGAAGCTGGTGAGAATGAATAAATGAAAGAACTTCACTTTATACCACAAAACGGCTTGGGCAAGTGACATGCTTCACAATTACATTACTGAAAAGGTTCATTAATTCTTCAAATGGACTTTCACATGTGAACTCAGAGTCTAACAAGGAAAGAGGCATCACCTTTTAAAGCTTTTAAGACAGATTGAGGGCAGAAAAATGAAAAGGTAGAAGACCCATATAAGATAAACACCAGCAAACTGCATTTTCATTACTTTCTTCAATTGGAAAACTTTTTTTACTTGCTAACTAGAAGACAAGGATTTTATCTGCAGACTGGTACAGAAAGTAAGAGTACACCCAATTAATACATCTCAGAGGTGGCCCTGCATTAAAGGATAAAGGCAACAGCATCATTGCCACGATAGGTATGAGTGTACCAGGGCACTCTTCTCCCACTTCCAAATACTTCCAGCCATCACATCTTTCAGTCAGCAAGTCTACACAACTGTGGCTCTGCTTCCAGCCTTGAATTTTCACTGACAAGAGCAAAGAGCTCACAGCCTGATACAAACAACACACGTAAGTGAAGAGGCTGATGTAATGTTACTTAAAACTTGGCCTTCCCTGCTATTCTGTTAAGACTATCCCAGGAGGACGTCTTTTGCAAGCTGGTTATACCTAATTTGCACTCAACTTAGTACAAAACAAACCATCCAAAAAACTACGAAAACCTCAATTTAACTGCCTTAGCAATACTGTGGGATTTATTTACTGGTCAAGCAATAGTTGGACAAAACTTATCAGGTCTTGAAGACAGACCGTATGAGACAAAATATTTATGGTCAAATACCTGACTGCAAGCTTCTTGATTCCCGTGTTTTTCCCTTCTGGAATAAGAGGGCTTTGCTGTTTACATATTTCCAGCTGAAGCACTCTCCCATGAGCTGACACAGATGAGTGGAATGAAGCATGAAGTCTGTTGAAGCAGCAGCAGGCAGCATTACAGTCATGTAGTCTGATGAGTTTGGCATTGCAGTTTTTCTACTCCAAATCCCTGGATTCAAATCTTTTATTTCAGCCACAAGCAAAACAACCTTGGACAACATCATGTTGCTTGCATACAATTCCCCTGCTGCCCCTAAACCAGCACAAGCCATTGTAGCAACTTGATTTGAGTAACCAGGCTGATTAAGGGAAACCAGAAACGGAAAACAAGTCCAGACATCTTTCCCTCAGAAAAATCCAACTTGTGTAAGCTGGCTGAGTGACATACTTGGTGTGGATGCCTGCTAGTTTATGCTGTATCAGTGATAATCACTTGTGAGTATGTCAGCAGAGATTTTTATCTATTCTTCCATTTAATATTATATGTCTCTTTTTTCACAGATATTGCACCTGCCCACTGCCTCATCTCTTCATTGACAGCAAGCTGGATATAAGTATTATTTACAGCAAATAAATTACCTTGTCATGTGGTCCTCACCAGTTAATGAATCTGAATCACCTTGTGGATGTTACAGCACTGTCTGAGATCTTTATTTTACTTTTCTGTTCAGTTTCCAGAAAAAAAACTGGTCAAGGAAAGGGAGGTTAAGAGTTGATATGAGATTCTCCAATGCTCCTCACTGGCAGGTTTGTCTTAGAGCAATTTCTAGAAAAGAAGTATCCAGTAGATCTCTCCTGACACATGGCATCTATGCTGACCTCTGGACTGCTGTACTTCTGCAACACAGACACACTGGAAGGAAAAATGAGGTTAAAGAAACATCCAGACTAAACATCCTCTGCTCTCCTGGCAACTCTGCCCAAGGAGCCATTAACAACACAAAGAAAGACTGCATGTTTCTCATGGAAGTGCAAGGTTAAAGGCTATGGACCTGTGATTCAAGTGTGAAAGCCTGCTTCAAGCCATTCCAAAATGAGACATTCAAACTAGTAGAAAGTTGTAAAACATGTCTGAGAAGAACTGATCAGAAAAGACACAATCAATATAACTCCTTTGGTTTTTCACAGAAATAGAAACTGACCCCATCATTTTCAAATCCCATTTATACTTATCATGTCTATAAGCAAACAAGTAAAAAACTCAAAAGTAGTTACAGGAAAACATAGTTTGCCTGGCATGTTTTTTTACAGTACGTGTAGATCCAGAGTGCATCAGTAAGCTCCTTTCACATCTCTAAGCACTGATCTAGGAGAGGCCCAACTCTCCTAAAAGCAGCAGCAAAGCTGAAACTAAATACAGACTTGTGTAGAACAGAAATGAGGCCACCCCTCTCCCACAAAAAAAAAAGGGTTGGCATTGCTACTTCTTTGTTCAGTGGGGAAAACAGAAGAGAAAAGCATTTTCCTTTCAATGACAGTTCACTGACATCAGGTTCTTGTAGCAGCAATACAAAATACAATACTTTTATGATTAACAAAGCGACCAACAGGGTAACAGCTGACAAACGTGTGGTTGACCATTAGGAAGGCACTTCAAATCTGGAAAACCGGAATTCTTCTTATAAGTCTTTTCGGTTGGGTAGGAAGAAGAAAGGAGGGTCTCAAATCAGCACTTCTGTGACTTCACTTCAGAGAATTCCCCTGTCAAAGCTTTGAGTCTTCAATTTCCTGGAGGTTTAAATAGAAAGAGCCAAAGACAACAAAGATACTACACACCAAATCTTGCTCAGATGTGTGTTACAACAGAACACGCAGAGGCTTTTTCTTTTAGAACAGCTTCTGCAATTGCAGGTCACACACCTTCATTAGTACTGGGAGATGTGTGAAATTGAAAATATTAATGTAAACATTTACTTCAGTAACCATTAAATTTCTCCATTATGACACAACAGAATCCATATTAAAGTGAAGGCAAGCTAATCTTTCTCTGAAACAGAAGGCAACTTGCAAAGCCTTTTAGAACAGCAGTGAGCACAACAAACGCCCACACGTTCAACAGCCACTGTGTGAATGAAGTTTTTAACACAGGAATTTTCTTTTCATCCTCTGGCGAGACCTGTCTTGCCAGCATTCTGAACCTCAGCTGCACAGTTTAGGTACCAATGATGCTGCACCAAAAAGACAGATTGCTGAAGATTGTGAACTCTCAGTTCCATTACCTCAAGAAGCAGCAGTAGTGAATGCCAAGCAGAAATAAGACATTCCTGTTTGAGAGTTGACTTAGAGCATCCAAAATCAACACTTGATGATACACACATTCTGTGCAGTTGTGCCCTCTTCCATTAAGGAAGTGCCTGTCACCAACACCCTCAGACTGAGCAGAGCACTGGTATCAGCAGAAGGCACAAAACAGATATGGCAGCAGCCACCTCCAGAACTTAGACATCCATCTCACACACAGGTTAAAGTGAGTAAGGAATAGGGGCATAAGCTGTGCTACAGCTATCAAGGCAGGCCTCTCTTAAAGGTGGAATTACTTCCCCTTCTAATTCTCCTGAGAAGTCTTAATTTACTCAGTCATGATATATTATTTACAGAGGTCTCCTCTACTCAAAGCTAGCTTGAATGTATTTTATCTGAACTACACAAATACTAAGGAGGATGATTTATTATTCCAATAAGTTAGACCTCAACAGACTTCACATAACTACTTACTTAATTTAATTATGAGACAAGCACATAATTCACCAAATCCTTAAATAAAACCATTTAATGACTGGAGTAACAATAAATCATTTGCCCAAGGCCACAAAAGTGGTAGAATTGCAGCCAATACTTTTCATAGACTCATGGAATCATTTAGGTTGGAAAAGACCTCAGAGATCATCAAGTCCAACCTTGATCTAATCACTGCCCCATTACCACTAAATCATGATCCCAAGTGCCACATCCACACATTTCTGGAACACTTCCAGGGATGGTAATTCCACCATCTCCTTAGCAGCCTGTTCCAATGCCTGGCCACCGTTACAGTGAATAAATATTTCCTAGCACTGATCCTAAACCTCCCCTGGCACAGGAGGTCACTACCTGGGAGAAGAGACCAATCCCACCTGGCTACAATCTCCCTTCAAATCTCCCAGACCAAACCATGCTTATCTTCACTTAATTATGAAATTATTATAAAAAAGCATGATTTGCCTTTAACTTCTCGTTAAGGTGCACAACATCAGATCCATGGAGACCCATTCTTGGTGCTTTCTGTTTTGAGTGTGGGAGCACATTAATTGTACCATGATGGAGCACATGGCAAATATCTTTGAAGGATACTATAAATACACACATATATTCCTCAAATGCAAAACGTGAAACTTCTGTTGTCTTCACCCAGGATCTCAGATTAAAGAGAAGCAGTCATATTCAGGTATCACTCTTTAAACTGCTTTGTCAGTAGAGAATAAAGCCAACTTTCTTACCCAGTTCCTAGTGCAAACAAATGCTATGAGTTTTCTAGCACCATAAAAAATCTCAGTACTTTCAAAGCATTCCAACTCTAGAGAAGGTGTGATCTGCACCAACATTCACCCAAGTGACATCAAACAGATTTCCCAGCCCAGGTCTCAGTTTGCTGATATCCTTGATGCAGTGATGACATGCACTGCCATCTTGTGTTGTGGTTTAGTACTGAAAGAGTCTGAGAAACTGGCTTTCACACATGCATCCAGCTTCTGCTCTTTTAGCAACATTTTTTTTCCACAGCCACTGTTCCACATGACAAGTCTCTTCAATAATTTATATACATATATATAAACCAAGCTCTAGCTCAGGCTGCAAAAGTTGCAAGCCTCAGTGATCCCAAGGAACAAAGTTCATTCCTTTCCACTTACTGATGTAGGTGTTTCCAAGAGCACAAAGTTTTGTAGTTTTGCTGGGACAGCTGGTGCTGAGTGGCATGGATAGCACCTTTCAGGTTTGAGCTGCTATTTCTCCAGCACAAGCAAACTTGCAAACAAGCAAAAAAAAAACCCCATTGACAAACACTGCACTGACAAAAAACTTGAGTTTAAGATATTAATCCATTCCTCAACTTTAATCTGAAGAATAATAACAGAAGACGTCCCTTTTATGTCCCTGAACTGACTTTTGAAAACAGGTTTGTTCTCAAAATCTCCTCTGCAAGAGGAGGCTAAGGGTTCATTTACCTGCAATGGCTAGGTATAGGCTGAGCAATTATATTCTGTACCAGAAGCACACTCTGAGACAGGAGCTTCAGAACAAACAAGAAGGATGTGAAGTTGTATATATTTCAGTGGTCTGCAGCCAACCAATCCTGCTACACCCATGCCTCCCAAGGGACATGAAAGCAATCATCTGACAAAGCATCCCAGGTTCCAAGGCTCAGTGTAATTACATTTGTGTCTTGCAATTCAGTCCCAAGCCCAGGGGGTGGATCACAGAAATATGTGTTAAGAAGCAGAAGAAAGAAAACCATGGAACGGTTCTGGGAAAGGACATTAATGGTCTTTGAAGCTGTATTGTACTTTTAAATATATGCTGAGTGAAAGATCTATTTTCTTAAAAAAAAGAGCAAGATTGCCTTACAGTTTGGGTATGGCCATCTAGGAGTAAAAAAGCTTCTGCTGTCTCTATTCTGAACAGAGTATCAGAAAACTTCTACAAATGGTGCTATCTTTACACAGCTCAAACTCCTAAATCACCCATCTTCTTTCTCTCTGGACATACTATGGAAGTGTATGGGACTGTAAACCAGTACTATGCTGTTAACCATTTATGTGACAGCTGCATTGAACCTACCTACTTCACTTCTGCACTGACATTAAACTGAAAATTCCTCTATTATATTGTTTTTCACAAATTATGGAAACACCATGGTAATTAACAGAAACTTAGTTCCAGCAATCAGGAGAAGTCTTTCCTGTTCTAGCATATAGTTTTTCCTAACATGTGTGTTGGCAAACAAAGACTATATTAAACTTGATAAACCTTCATTGACCAATTTTGACACAAACTGAAATTCAGTCTACAAAATTTTTTTGTTTTTTTCTTCCCTTTCCCCACACAAGCAGAAAAAAGCAAGACACAAGTCATCTGCCATACTAATGTATTCCATCTTTCAAAAAGAAAGACATGATTTTAATATTACTTAACAATATGTTAAAAAAGTAGCCAGTTAGGCTTCAGTGTTAATACAATTATACACTCTATAACAGATTTGATAGTGTGAGTACTGTTCTTCTTTAAATTTTCTCATTCTGCAAGTATTCTTACACAAGCTGGCTACAAGTCAGGAAGAAAAAAAATCAAAACACAAATAGCGTAACTTGTACACTCTTAAACAGTAGATTGTGAAAGAACTGAGGGAATACTTGTCCCATTAGAGCCTCTTTTTCATGAAGTCATGTCAGGAGAATTCTGGAGCAGATGAAAGCACAACTGACTAGGTCCATTCCTTTGTCAGGAGTCAGAATGACAAAACATAGCTAGATGCAGAAGTGACAGGAGCCACTGCAGATGATGCAACCTAGTATTTTGGCCTCCACCCAAGCCTAAGCAATTTAAAGTCTCTGAGGCCAAGGCATTCAGAAGGAGATGGAAAAGAGCTATTGTTCCAACTCCAACGGCATACAGCTACAATCAAGTAAGTCTCACTCACAGACTACAAGCACACAAGCTAACAAATTCAGGTAGAAAGTGGCAACTTTTCAGTCCGCAAGAATTATCAGGCCAAAGGGTTCAGTGCAGATCCACACAGCACTGGGGACAAGGCAAGGCAGCACTGGCTCAACACCAGGTAAGTTCTCAGCACAGCAGGACAGGTAAGTGGAGTTGTCATTCATTGATTCCTGCAGGGCTCCCTCCCCGTATTGTGTCATTTCAATGTGCAGCAAAGGTGGTTTTTTTTAAGCTAAAATTGGACCAGTTGATGGAAAGTCTCTGCCTTGTCTGTCTGGCAGAATCCAAGCAGAATCTGAAAAGACAAAAAGCAACCAAGTGAAACCAATATACTTAGAATCAAAGCCCGTTATCCCTCTTTTGGAGAGTACACCTCATTCAGAAAGACAAAACCTCTTAACAAAACCATACATTAAAAAAATCACTTGCCTATCAATCAAACGCGTCATAAACCAGTGACTTTTAACACCACTGTATTACCTGGTAAAGTGAATGAGGTAGCAAAGAATGCTGCACATTCAGCAGCATAGAAGCAAGTTAAATGCCAGCTAGAAACAGAAATGGCATTGCTGTATTCACCAAAAATTCTGGGAAGGTAAGAAGGATTGGTAGATGGTGTGTAAAGCAGCACCACCAATGGCATGGGACACTGCTGCTTCTCTCCTTAATACAGCAAAGTTACATTGAAGACAAAGACAAAGACTAGGGAAAGGAGGTCTCCTTTAAGACAGCAGATAAGTAGCCCATGTGCCTGGAAAAACTCCTCTAGAACAAAAATTCTCTTATTTGCTTTTACTGACCACAGTTTATGGAATAACTCTGGAAAAAGTTGCCACATGCAGGCCTTTCAGGGACTGTTAATCTGAGCTGAAGAACTTTACCCAGGCAAGGTGTAGCATGTTTAGGCTAAAGGCTGCATGACTGCATCAGAGCAGTGCAAACCTCTCTCTGGAAGGTTACAATGCTTCTGAAAGCAACAGTTAAAAGCAAAAAAAAGGGAGGCAGACAGAAGGAGCACAATAAAACAGGCACAGCGGAAGGTTACAGTCAGACTTATTTTGTTCTATCTGTGCTAAAGTTAGAAGCAGCATGAAATATTAAACATGATGTCAGGGTGTAATTAAAGTACCCATCTTTTAACACCACTACAGAGCAGGAATAAAAGCTGACGAATGAACTACAAGTGAAAAGTATGAACTCCATGGGCCTGTGCAGCCCATTGCCATGCAGGGCTACTACAACAAGCCACACTACCAACCTTCCAATTAATGGGAATTAACAAGTGGTACAGCACTTAGGCATTAAATGTGCCCTAATGGCATTAAGTAGCTGTTTTTCTCCCTTAAAACAGCACCTATCCTGGCTTTTCAGACACCTTTTCTAAACAGGTATCCATAAAAAAACCAGACAGTTACACACACCTCCTAAGAGATGACAGAAAAGGAGTAGAGTCCGTCAATTACTGAACAGATTACAAAACAGCATGCTTTAAAGTGCTAACTCTTCATTTGGAAACAGACTTGACAAATTTATCTCCAAAATTCAACTGCACCTCTACAAATGTAAGACACCGTTTCATTCATCCTGTTGAGAGTAAATAACTGATGAACAGAACTTTCCTGTTTACTGCAGATACTGCAAACATGAAGGAAGACAAGAACATTCTGTAACAAAGGCTTACGCTGTACCAACACCAGCAGTACCTAACACATGCCATATTTCATCTGTAAAACCTGCATTTTGACTTTTAAAACATCCATTAATTGGCACAACTCAGAAAAATAACTTTTAAGATTAGAGACCATGTACCTGTGACAATTTCATTGGTTTGCACATTGCAACTCCACAAATAATCAGACATTTTGTAGTGATAATAAGCAGTAGTTGTACTCAGTTCTTTGCAAAACTCAGACAGACATTACATACTAGGCAAGTAGACTATGAAAACTATAAATTTAGAAAATAAATCCATACTGAAAATCCTTTCTTGTAACAAATGGCTTGTGTTGCTTTGTGAAATAGTACTATTGAGTTCTTAATTATTTAATTGCAGGAAACCGAGTTAGTTGTGACATTACAGATTTGACTACAATAATGAAAGGCTCACTATGTATTCCACGGGGAACCAGCAAAACCAGACACTACTGAAGAACAAAACTGTACAGATTTCAGTATTGTGGAAGAACATGTGCTACACTATTTAAACATGTGCTATCTCTGCATATTTGAGGAATTTAGAGGTAACTAGTATCACAGAATATTCTGAGTTGGAAGGGAAAAGGATCATCAAGTCCAACTCTCAATATGATGCACAAATTCCAAAATCAACCAAAAGTACAGAAGAAAAAACTTTGACAAGCACAAGTTGATATTATTCTCTTACTGTCACTGAACTAGGTCAGCTGAATGAGGCTTGGAGCAGCTTGTTCTAGTAGAGGGTAGTAGAAGGTGTCCCTGCATATAGCAGGGGAGTTGGGACAAGATGGTCTTGAATGTTCTTTCAATCCAAACCATTCTGATTCTAGGAGAAGCATCTCCTCTTAAAGCCTAGCATGACCTACCATCCCACACCTACCATCCCACAGTTATACACCTCTAATTCAAGGACAGTATAAAATTCCCAACTAACAGCTTCTCTAAACATAATGAACAAACCTTTCTGAAGTATCTGAAGAAACTTAAACCTAATAGCTTTTTTCTTTTTTAACACTAATCAGTATTTGGTCTGTGTGGAAAATAAAGAAATACTCACACAAACCTTGCTTTTAAATAATGGCAATTGAGGATATTCTGAAGGCCTGGATGAGAACCAGAGGGACACAGAGATTATTCTGGCACTCACTTCTGAATTTGTGCTATTCAGCTATGAGCTGTGCCCACAGATCACAGCTTTGGTGATTGTGACAGTGTTCAGAATGTCAGCTGTAACAGGATTTGCTATGTTACAACACAGGATTTCTGCCAGGACTTAGTTATTAACTCGTGGGTTGGTGTGGTGATGTTTTTGCTTGTTTTACAACCATGTCATATTGAAAGGAGCAACAACAGCTTTATGCACAGGGATTACAGCACTTTACCTTTTAAAATACTCCACTTCTCGTTCTG
This sequence comes from Petroica traversi, assembly GCA_025920805.1. Lineage (NCBI taxonomy): Eukaryota > Metazoa > Chordata > Aves > Passeriformes > Petroicidae > Petroica > Petroica traversi. Next base: position 25,476,126 of record JAHLSL010000015.1, read on the forward strand.
TTTCATCCATTTCCACACTGTCTAGATCAATGTCTTTGGGTAGAAACACATCATCTACAAAGGAAAATGATGACACTATGTTAGATTCCATGGAGAAGGGGGAAGGAGAAAGGAAGAAGCTGCATTAAAGATGTCTTTGGAGAACTGACTGAACATGGTAGACTATTCATTATTAATACTTATGCTGAATTAATACACACTTAGAATTAAAAAGGCACTTCTTAAAACCCCTATACTAATATCTCTGCCCAGACTTGAGAGAGTTACTCTGGTAAAAAGCATGAGGTGATTTAACAGTAAATGTACTGATTGCATGGGCTGCAAAGGATACCATGAACCTGGAACACATGTAAGAGTAGCTGAATTATATAGAGGGCTTGATGAATCAGATAGTTGTTGAATGTCTGAAATTTTGTGGCCTTAGTATTAAAAAGATGGCTCTATAAACATTTTTAAAACAGTATTTATAGAGAAAAACACTTTGAAACTTCTGGGTTGTGGAGCTGCTGTGTTCTCTCTCGGACGTGATGATCAGGCTGTGCCTACAAGAGCTGAAGTCATGCTAGCAACCAGCAGACTTCATTTTTAAAAAACCCAAATATTCAACACATTAATGTGTGACTTGAATCGTATGGCCTCAGCTGTAGCAAAGAAGTGACCACAGATCCTGTTGGGATATTGCACTATCTCAGCACATGGTTCTCTTTCAGACTTCAAAAAGAAATGCACCAGAAAGCACACATTTGTGTAGAAACCAATTTGAACATTTTCCTCTTGAAGTTTTTTTTCTCACTGCATAGACACTCCAATCTCATATCTGAAGCAGCTTGACAATACATTCCAAAAAACAGGTGAGACAAAGAAAGTAACCAAAACCACTGAGTACACAGCTGGACTCCAGAATCCTTGAGATTATGAGAATAGACAACTCATGGTAAAGACAATTGTGGTAGTTTTAGAAGTTGCATGCACTTGCTATTCAACTTATGAGGAAGCTGAAAGCCCTACAAACACAGGGCTTCCCTAACACTCCCAGCTTTCTTCAGCCTTTTTATAACAAGGAGTTAAAATACTCTGCCAGAAGAAATTTAAGAAACAGAAATCTCACCAAAGCAGTAATATTCACTGCTTTAACATGTCATTTGAAAACACAGTTAAAACCCCCTAGCTTTGTTTCCCTCTTTTCATGTTCTCTCAATTACTCTAGCTCTATTTGGTTTTCCCTCAGTTCAATTTTTGTGTCTTTACTAATTTGGTGCATCAACCCTATGTCTCAAAAAAAAAATTATAACTACGTGAAAAATCATGTGTTACAGTATGTATCTTGTAGATCTCAAGTCAGAACTACTTAAAAGTAAAAATCCAGTCCAAATGCTACAGAGAACAGCACCATTTTTTTCTTGACAAATTCAGAAACATGTCCCTGTATTTTTTTACATTAAAACATTAACTTTTGGAAATTGTAAGTACACTTGACTTAAGGAGGATAAAAAAAATGGTGGGGGCAGTGATGAGGACAAGATGCCAGAAGGCACCTGCGTTCTCCTCCAGTAAACACTCTCTACACCACCACCCTCTTCCATATCTTCTCCTTCAATTGTCTTCAGTCTCCTCTTTCTGCTCCCAAACACTGGAGTACATTCTTCCTGGTAAATTAGAAGAGCCAAAACCCAAACACAGCACAACAGAGAATGTACAAGAACTAAAGTGTCAGAGAAAATAGTTCTATACCATATTGCTGCTCAACTGACATAGAATAGAAACATTAGGCATCAGATTTAAAAACAAAGATAGTGGGCTGACCCAATCAAACCATGAAATAACTAAAAAATCCCTTAGCACTTCCAACAACCAGGAACTAGCTTTACATTTGTGTAACAAAGCTTAACAAGCATAAGTATTCTGAAACTCTGGCAGAGACAGCCAAGGCACGAAAGTCTCCTATCTTGCTGGGCTTACCAGTCAGAGCAGCAGAGAGAATTGGCATACACTGAATTTATGCAACATTTCCACTCAGCTACCAGGTGATCCCAGGGCAATGCCCAGGTGCTCTGAGCAGATAGGTGTCCATACCACAGAGCTGCCATCCCAACTGGCAGTCCCAGTAGGGACCAAGGGTGTGCAGGAATAAAGAGGTGCCTGAGAATGGCAGTTTGACAATTGTGCTGACAAAGCCAACAGGCCAGAACTGCATGTGCTTCTCAGCTCTGGTATTAGCTGTTGGATGTGTTCAGGCAAACAAAAACATAAGTTGGAAATAAAATTATTCAAGTGCAACTTGCTTGAGTTAACTCAGCCTTCTACGGGTTTATTTAGATCTGAGAAATAAAAAAATTCTGTTTATCAGAATGAGCTAATATGGAGAACACACTCAACTTTATCAACTAATTAACAGCCCACTGCAACTCTTCACTCTGGCAAATAAAAAACAGTAAATCAGTTTTGGTATTTATTTACTTACCTGTTAACATAATTAATATAAGAACAGAATTATTTCCACTGAAATAAATGCCTATTTATGCATGAATGATCATTCTTTGACTGCAGAATTCCCTTATTCTCCTTGCCTAAAGAGTAAGACCATCTTCATACTATACCCTTAATGCTGTATGAGAAACAGTCTTGCTTTTAAATAAATTCAAAACGGATTTCAACATACCATTTAATTAAACAATATATTTATTTAGAGCAAGAAAAGAAAGCCAGTCTCTTGGAAAGCATAACTGACAAAACCTACAGCATATGCTTATTCATTTATTTTTGAAAGTAACCTACACTTGTTTACTAGAATGCTATGCATCTCTTAATTGCTACAATTCCGATGACTTCCGTTTTCCTGACAGCAGTTTTTCAGTTTCTCTAATTTACACTGGCAGGAATGCCTGAAGATAAAGATGTCAGACTCCTGGAATTAAATGGTAAAAACAGAAAATAACCCAAGTTCTTGAACTTTCTTACACACTTACCAATGGAATTGTTGACTTTGTCCCCTTTTTTCTTCTTGTTTTTCTTGTTCTTGCCTTTTGGTTGAGGAGAATCTGCAAGTATTAGCTTATTATTTTGCTGCTGTTCACTTGGTGATGGGGATTCACTTGTTACGGGTGCTTTCTCTTCCTTTACATGGTTCAACTGTTTTTTGTTGTTATTGTTTAATTTCTTCTCATCTTTTTTAGGTTCTGCAAGTGTTGGGAGCTCTGCTGCTTTTGCTTTGGATTCTATTTGGTTTCTGGTTTTAGCCTGAATCTCAGCTGCTTTGGGGGATTCAATAGGCTTTTTCACTTGTTCAACACACTGTTTGTTCATCTGTTTTAGTTTCTGTTTGCTGTTTCCTTCTTTATGTTGATGCATAATATCAAGCAGAAAAGAGAGGGGCTCATGCTGCTTTACACTGCCCTCTTTCTGGTAAAGCAGCTTCGAGTCTCTGGTGCTGCCAGGGTTGGACAGTTCACAGCCCGTCTCTAGAACTGGCCTCTGCTCTGTGTGATTCACATGCCTTGACAGGGAGCCAGCTGAGCTTTCTATCTTTTCTGATTGCTCAAGGGTACCATTCTGAATGTCTTCGGGTGCATTTGGGACAGGTTCCTTCATGGCCTGGCAGTTCCTAGTGAGCAGGTCTGCCTTTGGACACTCCTTACTTGTTCTCTCTTTCTTCTTTTTCTTTACAGCCCGCAACTGCTGAAGCTCTTGGAGCCGCTGTAGCTCCTGTTTCAGTCTCTCTTCCTCCTCTTCCTCACGCCGCCTCTGCTCCTCCAGCAACTGGTGATGCTCCCTCTCCCTGGCTTCAGCTTCAAGTCGAGCTTTTTCTTCAAGCTGCAAAGTAACAATAGGTTTATTGAAAGTGAAAAATATTTTAGAAATTAAGGAGTTTTAGGGATTATTACTACTTTGCTTTGTGAACGTTATAAATCCTAGGATGTGAACATATTAATATACCTAATCTGTAAGTCTGCAGGGCAAGCAAGTAAGTATACAAAGGCTGCCCTCTTAAATACATTACAATCCTTTCTCTATTTGCATTTTCTACGTTTCTGTAACTCATTTGACCATTGTTAATGCCAACTGTTGATCTTTTCTTCACTACTGCTAAGCCTAACTTCATGTCCAAGTTTTCTCTACTCACAAAATATTTCACCTTCCTTCTCAAAGACTCTGTGTACTCCTAAAGTAACTCAAGTTTGCATCAGGTTGTATCATTTACCTGTTCTCTTGCTATGGTAGCAGAGTTGTTCTTTATCAGAGCTCAGGAATGACAGGAAGAAAAATCAATAAAAACATTCTGCACCAAAACACTTAAGCAAATAACAGTTACATTACAAGTTGTCAAAAATTCTAAGGATGGCTGTTTTCTATTGTTAGTCATTAGTTCATTAACCAAAACCCAGACGTAAGGGGTTTTGCCAGCTATTACTGCCAATGCTAAAACTTTGCTGTCTAGCATTGATTTTGTATCATTAGCAAAGAAACAAAGTCAAACAATGAGAACAACCACGACCATCTATTTTCTTGCACGTTTAGAAGGGCTTGTATGGCATTACTTTTCCACAGTTACAGAAGACATTCTCTCTCAAAATGATAATGACTCATGAGAATGACCCTATGGGAATTTTCCACTTCTTATGCTCAAACTGCACTGTAAGAGCAAAGTGAATTTTGCATTGCAAATTTTATGACATTAATTTTATTTATAAATAATCCACTAAACCCTCAGGATGCTGAATAGTGCTACAACATGAACATAAAGAATTTAACTTGGGAATATTAGGTCTTCCAAACGCACAGAAGGATTTAAAGAATACAGGGGTTTGCCAGAAGAAAATCCACAACCAAAATATTTACAATGTGTCTGCGTAATACATTTACCAGAAATCAAAAACATTCAGCAGCCAATCTCATTGTGCCTTGAACTTGATACTTAAGGCTGATACTTTAATTGCTGCAAGAATAGGTTTACTGCTTGTTCCAACTTTTAAAAAAAAGGGTATTTCCTCTGTTATTCCTCTTTCGTATTTTCTCTGTATTATCCTCAGCAAATACTGTTTCCAAAAAATAATTTCATTGTTACACATTGGAGTTTTTAAGAAACGTTTTTAGCCAATTTTCATTTGAAAGCAACCTGCAATTTCTCCTTCCCCGCTCCCTCTCTGCAGCTTGCACTCCAGCATGGAATAATCCTTTGTGTCATCACGTGGCACAGCACTTAACCTCTGTCAATCAGGACAGTAAGGTGCTCAGAGCAATTATTCTAAAAATACCAAATTGTAGCTCTTCCTCTCTCATAAAAGCACTGACCTATGTTTCCTGGCCTCCTACAGAGCTACTTTATCAAAACCATTATCCCTATACAGAAACACTGACTTTCTAACTTCCCCGCTTTTAAAAAAGTCAGTGCTACAAAACAGTAAAATTTGTACATTTCTGACACTCCGAAATAAACTTCTGAAGTGTGGGAAATTCCAATATAAAACTGACTTACACCAAAACACACGACAATGGTACTGTGAGGTATCCTCTCAGTCTAGTACCTAACTCCTGAGGCAGCACCAGAACAGGTAAGGCAGCTGTGTAACAACAAACTGGCAGTGTGCCACAAATGACACAGAACAATTACAGCACTAGGATAAATCACTATACAGGGGCATACTTAAGGCAAGTGCACAGATTCAAAAATGTGTCCAGGATAAACATACTCTTACCTTTCTTTGCTTATGCCTGGCTCGCTTGGCTGCACGAGAACTGCTTACTGGTTTGGTTTCAGAGCTGTTTATAAATTGTAGCAAGTCTTCCACCTTTCGATGGTCAACAACACTTTCCCTTTCAGAGATCTGATCTGGTTTCTTCGGCTGTTCCTCTTTCCTTTTTGTTAAACGCAGTCGAAGCTTTTCTCGCATCTCTGCATAATTTCTACTGGTTGGTGCAGCTGGAGGCTGAAGGACACAATGCAGAAATTTAGTGACTAAATGGAAAAATGTGACTGACTTAAGGCTTTTGAGATGTTGAAATTTTAGATCTCCCTTCAAATAATATGGAGGTTTCAAACCTGACTATCAAACTCATTGTTTCTATGTGTACCTCAAGTGTATTTTACAGGCAATGGACCTGCCAGACTTGGTGCTAGCTTCTGAATTATATTCAACTGAAAGAACTTGGTCTTGAGGAGGATGGCATGAGGAGAAGACAAAGAAATAACCTCTAAAAGCAAAAAAAAAAAATACTGTGCCTTATATTTCCATATTCTCTTGTGACTGGTATGCCATATTTGAAAATTTCAAAGGAGCAGACATTTGCTGTTTTGATCTCCCACGATATCTGTTTCAGAGTTTGGGCTACACAGGCCTCTGGGGCTGTACCTGTGAAGGGCTGATTATCCTGCACTGAAGCCTGCCAGCACACCCTACAGCAGAGTCCCATCAACAGCTCAACCCTGCAGCAAAAGTGCAATCCTTGCATCATGTTTCATATCTGCATTCCCAACTGCTGCTCCTGCCTCTCAACTCCTCATTGCTTCTCCCCTCCTGATGCCTTATCCTCTCTGCTCCTGCACCAGACCTGGGGCCCATCTGTTTGCAGCTACACCAAACAAAGCCTATTAACCTAAAAATCCTGTCGTGTTCTGCCACTTCAGCAAAATGAGTAACTTACTGTGCAGCCAGGTAACTTCCAAACACAGATCAAACATGTTCCTTGTGGGAACATGCAAGGAGAAATGGGATTCCCTCCCTGGCCCCTTTAAGCCACAGGCCAGGGGCTTTTAATTCACATGAGAACTAAGATGAAACTGCACCTGATCAAATACGTGGAAATAAACTGAGTTTTTACTTCAGATATGAAAAATGCCAACAACTCAAATTGTACCAGTGAACTTATTACTAAAACAGGTCTTACATAGATTTACAAGTTAAGAAAAAATTAATGTGTTATATTTTGCCTGAGAACCTAGAGTTTTTTCTCCTTTCTAAAAAATTATATTAAAGTAAATACTTTGAGGATCACTATTTTTACAGATAGCAAACTGGCTCATAAATTGCTGTAAAGATTTAAACTAATAGCCTATAAAAGCATACTTCTACCCAACCTCATCACACTAACTGCAACTACAGTACTACAGAGCAGTGAATTAACTTTGTAGTTATTTAAATGGCTCAATGCCCCTGTTTGCAGTTTTTACACGATCTATTATCCAAGTCAGTTCTCCTAAATATTTTAGTAATTTTTACTGCTCTTAAATGCTTTGAACAGGAAAGATTTATTTCAATCCTTCATTTCAAAGAGGAAAATTACTTTTACAACTTTTGAGTGAGTTCCAATGCCATCCCCTTAGTTGCAGTCTGACAAATCACTTGCAACCGACGACGGGGAAGTGACAAAAAAAAGCAAACAAAAGCAATTTAAAATACAAAAACTTACTCCTCCATGGCCGAAGAACTCACAGTAACAGCAGTCACAGTATTTTCCTTCCTTCTGATTTGTGGAAGTTGAGGTACTGGAGCTATGCTCAGAACAGCTGTCTTCATCCTGGCTCTCCTCTCCATCATACTGCTGATGGTCGTACGTGTTACTGTTCTCACAGCGATGGCCCTCGCAGTCAGGATCACTGTGTTAAATTCCAAAGAAAAGCTTATAAAACACTAATGATATCAATAAGATATATAATGTTACAGTTGCAGATGTGTACGTATTTATATATCTAAAAGCATAATAATCAATTTTTTAAAAAAGAAACATATATACTTATGTCTCTATCTACCAGGAACAATGGCTCTAAAACTGGGATATCAGCCACCAGTGATCAAATCCTAAAGCCTTCATCCACTTGCAAAAGGAGACATTCAAAACCAAGCAGTAGGATAAAATGATGCACAGGAAAATGATTTATAAAAAAACTAATTTAGTGACTACCTGAACAAGCAGCCTAGAGAGTGAGTTTTGGAACTGTTCCTCCTGGCTGACTATAGCTTTTAAAAATGGAACAGTTTTGAAATGGCTGCCCATCTCACCACTTGTGTCTTGAAGACAGTTTCAAATGCAGTTGCAAATCCCCTGGTTTTAACAGATTTTCAAGCTCCTGACTTAAATAAAAAACCCAAGGTCAGCTAAAACAAAAAAGTTCCCATTAACCTGTCTGCAATTTGATTTTGAAGGGGAAATACTAGCACACCTCTTCAATAAGCAGGTAGATTGCAGCTGATTCCCCCAGAGCTCTGTGTAACTGTGCACACAACATTTCTACAGCCCAGGTCTTCTAAAACCAATGTGATTTTGCTTCAAAAGAAAGTGGTATTAAAAAAATCCCCACTCTTGTCTATCATTAGTATTTCTTTGTTCTTCTACTAGAAAGGTGAAAACAGGCCATGGTCTGTCTTATCTACAAAATATGTATAAATCTTCTTTCTAACCTCACTCCTCCTCCCCAAAATGCAATCACTGCATCTGGGTCTCTCGCAGTTCCCCTTTTTTTTTACAAACTAAAAACACCAAGCTAACACCTGGAAATGATGATAAAAAGTTAGATTTCTACTGTGTTCAATAGTCTGTATTCAATGATCTCCCTACATGAGGTAAGAAAAATCCTTTACAAAACTGCAATTATTTCTCAAGCATGAAAGAACTGTTACTTGAGATATCATCAATAAAATCAGTTAATAACAGAACAAGGGCATTTTCAGAAGCATTTATCAAACTCTGCCTAAATCTCACAACATCTGAAAACTTACAGCAGCCAGAAGGCTACAGTCACAGCATCCATGATCACAGAGAGCTTAGAGCAATGACCCAACTGCTTTTCTGTTATGCCTCCATCCTTCAGACACATCAAAGGGCTGGCACCATTGTCAGCCTGCCACAAGGACATAACACCACCAGAATACAGCTCCACCCAAGTCCTTCCCACCTCCAAGACCTTTGAAAACCTCCAGAAATCACAACATCCTCCCACACTGAAACCACTGGACAAATGGTAGGACTGATATCCAGGAGTCTTAAGCGTAGTCAGGAAAATGCATCACTGCGTGCCAGGATTCAAGACCATGTACGACCTCTTAATATTTTGAGCTAAATTACAGACTAAGTTTTCACAGCTTTCCATTCCTGCTTGCCATGGAATGCCAAAATGGCAGAAAACAGGCATGTTATACAAGAGGTTTGTGTCTCAGCAGCAGCAATCATTAACCAGCAGCAAGAGCAAGAAAACAGTTTGACTTGTATATCCCACGTAACGTTTCTAGATGTGAGCAAACACTTGTTTTCAAGCCTCTAAATCCAGTAACTGGACTTCACAATGAAAATCATATTTGTGAAGCCTCACATCAAAGTTACAGTCTAAGAATCTGTACTTGGTTTCATTGGATGAACAAACACAGCTTTCACACGACAAAGAGAATGGGTATCTGTATTTTCATTTCCCTTCTACTGCAAAGAAGAACAATAACAAGCAAGAGGAACAACAAACTTACCTGCAGACACTTGGTGGGGCACTTACAGAGCTGTCTGTGGTTGAAGTAGGAGGTGCAACTGTAGTAGGACAAAGACCTGAATGAGGATCCACAAATCCAGGGGCTGTTGCAGCCGTTTTGGGGAAAGAAGGAGCAGCAAGATTTGGAAGATGTGGTGTGGAGGCAGGAGACAGTGCAGCAGGAGACAGTGAAGGAAGGGATGCTAAACTGGTAGGACTATTTCGTGGTGCAACGGGTGCAGAATGTCTATGGTCCTCTTTATTAATATTGTGGAACACCTCACCTAAATTGGGGGAACAAAGAAACCACTTAGAACTAAAAATAATTAGTAAGCTCACTATCCATAAAATCATACAAAGTGCTGTTCTCAGCTTCTGTAAAAAACAGCAGTATTTCAACACATTTCTATTACCACTTTCAAGCTCTAACATCAAGGTCTTCCACGCAGCTCTTCAATCCACGAGTACAGTGACTAACTCAAGGGTAATAACAGCAATTGACAAAAGGCATCAAGATACATAACATCACTAAATTCAACACTTGTATAAATCCTTATGGTTAGCTAAATGTACTTGAGCCGGTTTCTGAAGCTGTGAGTTACAAACCCTTACCTATGGATGAAGGTCTCTTGGATGATACTTTGAACTGGTTGCTGCTTGACTGCACTGTAGTTGCTGTGCAGGAGACAGAAGAAGTGGCAGAAGAGGTTGCCATGACAACTTTATTAGCTTCCATAAAGGCATCCTGGAAATTGTACAGACATTTCTTCTTTGCAGCATTTTTTTTCTCTTTGCTCTCAGTAACTGCTGTTGTTTCATTGCTGGATGTAGTAGGAAGTGCTTCGGGCCTTATTTCTGAAAGTGCTGGGGCTAATATATCACTCCCTTCAATTGAAACACATGGAGTGAGTAAGAATCACATAATTACTGAAGGGTCTTGATAGGATTTAGAATTACACATTCAATAATTCAGATATAGACACAGGTTATATAGTTGATGTTGGCTTAGTAGGATTAGTGAAGTGAACCCTCATTTCCCCCCTCGAATCCTCCCAAATAATGCAGATGTAACAGAATTGGCTGGGAAGTCTGAGCAGAATCACAAACCTGAAGACACAATTCTAAGAATGTTAATAAATGTGTTAACAAGTAGCAAATGTGCTACAGATATCTTCATCCATGTATAATTTAAAAATTTAAATTTTACTCCATTTTACATGCTAAGTACATGATCTTCACTACCTGAAATCCTGGTTGGCCAAGAAACAATTTTAAGATGGAACAACATTTCCTTTTAGCAATACAAATTTATTTATTTATTTATTTGAAATTCCAGTTAACCAGAAACACCTTTGTGATAGATCTTCCAGATGAGTCTGCCACCAACCATCTGTTGGAAGAGCTACCCATAACTACATTTGTACATGGATGAGCTGTCTTTTTGAGGAAGTTTTCAGGATGTTTTTAATGCCTTTCTTTTTAAATATCACTGTAGGAGCGTGACACAACTTAGCAGCAGATGAGTCTGAAAAAGAAAGCCAACACACAAAACCCCCAAGCCTCCCTTTTCATACAAGTCAAATAAAATAGAAAAGGCTTTTTAATATTTGCTAGGACGTGAATGGAAAGATTTCTTTCTCTCTCTAATTTTCATTTTATTCTCTTTCACTTTAACCATTAGGACTCCCAAATGCTTCCTGGCTTAAATTAATCATTTTCTTGATTTATGCCTGTCTTTCTGAATGACAATGCAGTTATCTGTGTGCGTTATAAGAAGCAGGACACAGTACTATGTTACTGCTCTTCCTACCCTGTAGAAACAAGGCAGGCTTTTGTGGCAGAAGCCAGAAGGAACTTAAGTTTCCCTTTACTCGCCATCTCTTTACAACCCTAAACTTCTGAAGACGAACATAACTCTACAATGACCAGAGGTCAAAGCATGCTGTTTGTTTGCCTTTAGCATCTTCTCCCCAGCATGTAAGAATTTATTCTTCAATTTTCAGCCCCACTGGAGTAGAAGTGGCAGCAAATCTGCCAGAATCCATCTTATAAAATCATGGTGATAAAACCCACCATTCCTGAAAAGAAACATAAAACATAAGGCTTTTAACTAGTCAGTGTGAAGTACTAACAAAACCTCACCAGGAATTGTGTCAGGCAAAAACGTAGCAGGATTCCAGTTCTTGTCATTCATCACCTCTGAACCCCAAAGACTTATAAATTTAGAGCTATTCCAATCTGGAGTGCTCCCAAAACAGCTTGGATAAATATGATCTTGGAGAGATGCATTGAATACTTGATGCTTGTTTGTATGATTCTGAACTGGAGCTGGTGGTAATGCCTACAAAAACAAAGAGTATTTTCCCAATTAAAACACTGTGATTTGAATGTTGCTCTTGGAATGACTGTAAGCAAACAGAATATTAATTGGGAAAAGTATAACAGACAGCATTTCTCAGAATAATGAAAAGACTGATTTGTTGATAATTAATGCAGATAATACATTACACAGATTGTAAGTACATGTATATATTTTACACTCACAAAGAATTTGTTTCAGAATCAACTAATTGATGAATACAAAATATCCAAATCTCAAAAAAATAGTTGTGCTAATATATAATTAAAACCAGTATTTCTATCAATTTAGAATTTGTTAGGAATTACTACCTTTCAAAGCACAAGTTGCCTAAACAAACTCATCTTCTCTGATATGACAATCATTGCCACAGAAGACAATTGTGAAAAAGGGATTACAAACACTTCAGCATTGAAAAGAATGGCAAGAGAAAAAGAACTAAAACACATAAAACAGAAGTTTATTGCTTTCTTGCATTCTTTTCATTTTCAAGTATTAAGTAGTTCCTAACTTAAAATTAACAGGCAAGGAATACACCCTTTCCTTGTAAGAACCAACTGGAGGGGGAAAAAGGGTAGCACACACTTTTGCTTTTTTTATTGACACAAGTTGTTCTGGCTCACCCCATTTCTTCTGGCTGAAATTGTTTATAAACAGTCTAAAATGACCTTTCTCCCAGAGACCTCATGCAACACAAACATTATATTCAATTACTGCCACCTTTAAAAAAACCCAAGGAAAAGCAAGCTTGTTCTCTTTTAACACTAGACTTGATGCAAATTAAAATCTATGCAGAAGTAGATATAGATATTAAAAGTATCAGTTGAGTCCAATGGCATTTCAAATATGAAATTGATGGCCAAACAAACTACTTATATAGCCAGTCTCTCTCTTTTATACAAAAGGATTTTCATTATCTGACTAGTGGTGAATGTAGAAGGAACTGGGATAGAAAATTTGTTTACATGGATGCAAAGAAACCCTTGACATGGTTTCAAAAGGACAGGAGGGGGTTGTTGCTGGCACGCTGAAGACACGGAGCAGAGGTAAGGAAGGGACACCCAAGACAGGAAAACCCAAAAGGGATGTGAGAAGGACAAAAAAGTCCAAGTTACAGTCATCTTGGTGAACTATTCTACTTTCCTTGCAACCACAGGATCACTGGATCACACCAGGAGATAACAAAGATGTACCTAATGACAAAGGCTTTGCCTCTCTCAGCAGCACCCACAGTTCAGCTGCTTCAAACAGTACGTAAAGCAGGATCCCATTAACAGCAATGCTTGGCTTTGAGTTATATTTCTGAAAAGCTGTCACTTGGTCCCAATTCTTGTTCCACACCTTTCTTTTGTTTATTACTTATGAGTTTAAGGCCATAAACAAAAGAATTTTGTAGAACCTGCAGAAATGCACATTCTCCTGAATGACAAAAAACCCCTTAAAAATAATGAAGTAAGACTTCTATGTCCCTCTTTTTTCAAAAAATCCCAACAAACCTCAACCAAAAAACGGATAAGACATCAATAAAATTTTAAACCCCAAATCTCAGAATATTATTGCCAAAATGGAATACTAAATTTTTCTGATATATATGAAATGAAGATTTACTTAGTCCTGTTACACTGACTGAAGTCCCATGGCTACAAGCACCACACAAGACTCGTCTGACTCAACGTGCTTTCTTATCAGTCTTCCTGACAAAAAACCACCCTCAGCCATTCTGTACAAACCTTCCAGCAGTTCTGAATCTGTCTGCTCCCTGCCCTCACCATTCCTTGCCAGAGGAATACTATAGCCAAACCATGATTTAAAGCAATTTTCATTGTTTCACTGATCCTCAGTCATGCTGGTTTATACAGTTGACAGAATTTTTCCTGGGATGAGGATGCATCCATCTCCTTGGTCAGGCTTACCTTATTGTGTGTGAAGGGGGAAGCAGTGTACAAGGTGGGATGGATGAGTGGACGAGGCAGATGAGGAATTGTATGCAATGGTATATGTCCATGGATGTGAGGATAAAGATGAAGTGCAGGGTGTGCAGGTTTTTCAGGATTCATAAACTGGTGCCCAGCAGGCAGGCGTCCAGCTGCGAGTGCAGAGGCTGTCAGTCCTGAGGCTTCTTGTTTGCAAACGTGACATTCACAAGCATTTGGACCTTGGTCAGCCTGCAAAAAATCCCAACAAAACCCATTAAAATAATCCATCTACTCATCATGCATAAAGTCTTAGTTATCAGTAGTATTTTTTCATTTTGCATACATCAATTAATATTCTCAGAGCATCTGCAGTATTTTTTTTCTAGTACCAATAAAAAAGCTCCACAGTGAAGCAAAAGCATGAGTGAAGAATCATTATCTTACTTAAAAAAGAATAACCTAAAAACTGAGAGATTTCATACCATATAGAGATTAAATGTCCACTATCAGTCACAATAAGCAAAATACTTATACTAACACTGACAGCATTTGATCATTGCTAGGCAATCACTCCAGTATAAAAAGAAAAACTCAAACTGGATTAACATTTTCCACAATTTTCCAAGCATATGGAAAAACATAGATGTAGAAATTAGAGGTAAAAGTCGATTAGCTGACAAAATTGGAAGCAGCCCCCACAGCTGCATTAGGCACAGCACAAACAGTATGTCAAGGGAGGCAACCCTTCCACTCTGCTCAGCTCTGGTGAAACCAATGCCAGGCTCAGCTCTAGGCTCCTCAGTATGAGAGACATGGACACGCTGCTGTGAGACCAGCGAAGGACCACAAAGATGGGAGCATCTGTCAAGGAGCAAATGAGAGCACTGAGACTGCTCAACCTCAACAGAGGAGACCCTATGGGATCCCACCAGTGTGTGCTCCCTTACTGGGTGGGGAAGGGAAGAACAGAGAGGACAGTGCCAGACTCCTCTCTGTGGTACCCCATGAAAGGATCAGAGGAAATGGACACAGACTGAAATACAGGAAATTCCACTCAAACCATTAATTTGTGAGAGTGGCTGAACACTGGAATGCATCACCTACAGCAGCTCTAGAGCCTCCACTCATGGTAGTAACTTAAAAATCAACTGGACACGGTGCTGACCAACCCTCTTTAGATCTTGCTTTGACCAGGAATGCTGGTCTGGATTATCTGCACAAGTCCCTTCCAAACTCAACTGCTCTGTAAATGTGCAAGGCTGACATTTCTTATAAAAATTTCACGATCACACCAACCATGAAAAATCCACACTTTAGAAACTTGTACTGATCTCAAGGTACCATCAGCCTCTGTTGTCTCAAAAGAACTCAAGACTTCAGAAGAAAAGCATCCCAGGAAAGAGCAGCTCCATTTCCCTCTCTCAGCTCATTCCTTTTTCCTGCCACCATCACCTGACAATTCACTGATAGATAATTTTACCAGACAACACCAAGAATACTTCCCAATTTCTCCCTTTTGCCAACAATGTGGCAGTTCATGTTTTTCCAAAAATGTAACATTAAGTATTAGCTTTCTAGATAAGAACTGACAGGTGATGCTCTTCTTAAATATGCCTTCCCCTCAGAAACAAGTAACTCAGCATTATTGCGTAAAAAGCATTACAGCCTTTAACACAAGGTATATTTCACACAAACCAAATACGATTGAATTAATTTTGTGTATAAAGAAAACAAAAAAAAACCCCAACTGTATAAGAAAAAAATTAGTACTACCCAGAAATCAACACTAATCTACTAACAAAGGAAAACGGAAAAAATATTTCAAACAAACTGATTAGACTCAAAACCCAATTCTGACAAACTGGATACTGAAAGGGAATCCAAGAGAAATAGAGAAACTGGTTAAATTAGCAATCCCAAGAGGTAAAGCCAAAAAAATCTCAAATTCATATGACATGTACCAGTGAAATCAATCACTTAAATACAGCACCACACGACTCAGCACTGATTTGAAGATCAGACTATAAAAATAAAGTCATTAAGAGTTCTCCAGAGTCATTCTGAGAATATTCTTATTCCTCAAAGAAAAGAAAAAAAGAAAGGCTAAATCCGTCATTTTATCTTGCATTTTAGTTTGCTTCCCTAAGGCAAGTAGACTTATATAATCTCATTTGATTTTCCACAACAAATACTGAATCTCTTCACCAGTTTCAAACTAGTCTGACAGAGGTCTCACCCCATGTAATTTCTATGGCATTGATCAGCCATACATAGAAAAAACCCTCGACATACTTGCTAAAAGAAAATTACTTGAATACTTGTAACACATGAGAGAACACTTCCAGTGGAAGATCTTGAAACATCCTAACCAGAGGATAACATCTACTGGGAGATGACTGTTGTCTAAGCTCTCAAAGGTGCACCAACATGGATTCTCTTGTTCAATAAGAAGAAATAAAAGTGACAGCCTCTCTCAAAGCAGTGAGCCCGTGTTGTTGCTGCAGGGTAACTCACATTGAAACCCATGTGGTTACAAAGACAAATCCATCGAGTACCTGACTTTGGTGCTCAGCTGTTAAACCAAACACGACTACTTGCTGAGCAGACAGTCTAGGCAGGGTTAGCCAGGTGGTCTAATGACCTGACAGTCAAAAGCTTCATAATCTTACACCATTGAAAACAAACAAGTCAAACATCCCAAGACCCATGCCAGGCAACTGATTTAAACACCCAGGGTTTACACCGGGAAAGGTGATCCTCAAATAGAATATGAAAGAAATATGTGTTAACTAAGTACTCATAACATCCACCCCCCACTGCAATTAATTCCATATAACGTAACATTAATATTTAGCAAAGATCAGGTCGATCTTCCAAGCAGAAAAGCTTGTTAGTTTATGTTTCTCATACAGGTAGGAATAAGCTTTTTCCCCTTTTCCTGAAGCCACTTTGAATATAACTAACGTATGTCAGGTTTTGACTAAAAGATTATTTGACATGACAATGTAACAATTAGTTATTTTAGGTGTCATACTTACTTACTGACAACTAAATATATTAAGTTAAAAAATTAATTGCTGATGTAAATGCCTTCTCATTCAAACAGCCACATTTCAGAAATTAATCTACTACAAGCTGCTTTTAGATGACTGTACCTGCTGACTTGGGTAGGAAGGTGGTGGACTATCCATTTTTGTTTCATCTTTCCTTAATGCCCTTTTTCCTAAAGACATTTCCTCCTTTTGAGTCCCTGGTGGTTCACCACTGCTCTCCCCATCTGCTTCTTCATCATCTGCTTCTGAGGAACTGCTGCTCGTACTGCTCACCTGAGGAGACTGGACAACATGAACTCATTAACATAGGGACATTAACAAGAACAAGCATTTCTCCAGTGAGCACATCCAAACACCAGACAGAACTAGGACACTGGAAGTGCTGTACCTCATCTTTCAAGGCCATGTTTTCTCCGCCGCCGTTCAGCTCGCTGTGGATTCCATTCATGTTGGCTACAACCTCTGCATCATCGTAGTTATTCAGTGGGTAGATATCAGCAAATTTTGCTGATAATGGTGCAACATCATCATCATCACTACCACTGAGAGGAAAACAGGCTTAGATAAATCACAGGGCTCAGTTATAGCCAAAGCAGCTAGAATATGAGATGAAATAAAGCTGAGGGCATCCCTTGCATACATGTTCCAATTAGGAGTCAAAGGATGGTCTTTCAATTTGTACAACTGAATTTACTTTTCAAGCAAGTAAAGTCAATCAACCTGCCACATAATCCTACTGAAGGCAGCAGTCACATGCCTGAATGACAGAGTCGATTAAAAAAAATTATCTTATGGTTTTGGGTAAAATATTTTTCAAATGCTATTTTCTGATTCCAAGAATATACGGAAATAATAATTCTAGGATATTGATGACCTTTAATTTGATGGAAAAAGCCTTATGCCAATGTCTTCCTTCACAGAAACTGTAAAGTGGGAAAAGCCACAGCATAAAATTCAAGGTTTTCCAGACATTAAATGTCACACCAGTAAGAAGGGAACACTGAACATATCATGGTAGCTCTTAAATTTCTCAATAGCAATTAATTTGTAGACAACCCCACATCCACATGCTTTTCAGAGTCTTCTCTAAAATACTAAATGGAATTTTTTGCTAGACAGATAGATAGTAAAAGGACATGCATGTTTAATTACTCCAGGGAAATGTTGCAAAGATTGGTTAATTCATGTTGCTACAATAATCCAGAGCTCTTAAAAGAACTCTTGAACTGTGCACTTTTATCTTGTTGCATTCCACAAAATAGTGAGCCAAAATCTAATTACATGATGGCACCATTAGGCATATTTCAAATATTCAATGAAGAAATAAAAGACAGCAGATACTATGAGACATAAAATGGCACTTGCCCAAGGAGCAGTGGTATTTCCCTAAAAATAGGCTTCTTACTGTAAATAATACTCGGACTCAGCTGAACTAGCTTCTGAAGAGACAAACTGAACAATTTTTGACATTTCAAAACTAGTGAGAGTTTATAGACGTGGCAAAGCACACATTTAAGAGTATGTAGCCGTTTTCAAGTGTTCCCCAAATGGGTTTACTACAAAAAGCTAAAGCTCTGTAATGAAAGATTAAACCATCAGTGGCAGTAGATAAATGTTTAGAGGAAATGGAACGTAGTGACTGACAGACATCAGAAACATCCCACACATCTGCACTGTCCTCGTTCATCCCAGCATATGAGCATAGAACATGAGGCAAATTCCCTTGACTGTACCTACAGCAGGCATTTCATTATCTCAGTGTTCCCTCCATGCATGGAACTCAAGTTGGGTTTTTTTAAGTATTTCTTTAGAATATCACATAACAGAGGAAACTCATGGATAGCTACACCCATACCGAGTAAAAAAGAAGCCCACCAAGAAGCTTTTACCCTCTGGAATCACAAAGGGCTAAATCCACCATTTGACTATACTCTCAGATCTGATGGTGACTGTGATTGGTGTATAAGGAAGTGGGGGGCAGACATTTCTGATAGGGACAATAATTTTTGATGCAAGACACATATTAACATGGGTTCAACAATCCTAAAAGCCATATAATAAAGGCTTTTTTGGAACTAAAGTAATTAATTTGAAATTACGACCCTTCAAAGAAAAGAATACCAGTTCCCTTCCTCAGTTTAGGAAAATCTGACATTTTAACAAGAATCTCTAAAGTAGATCAAATCTGATGTCCTTATAATTGCAAGCAGGAAAGTACACACTACAAAAACTTGTAGCAATACTGTTAACACAGTAGCTTCAGAAGTTTTCAGAAATTTGACAGGATTTTAAAAAATATATTTATGTTTGCACAACATACAGCAGTGGAGTTGTGGTCAGCTGAATACATTACCATTATTAAATGATTTTCTGAGGCAAAATTAGCATTACATAATGACAGCCTGCCAACATCATTTGCCTGCTGAAGTTCAATTCACTATAAAAATTTCAAACAGAGCAAGGAACTCACAAAGTTGGTGCAGAGTTATTCTCTGCGAGGATGAGCCTGGGATGTTGCTGGATTGTGATGGGTGAGCTGGAACCCGATCCTGAGCTCGCTGAAGACATGCTGGGGGGGGCGGATCTCAGATAAATAATCTGGAGCAGAATCAATCTGTAGTGGTAACTGGTTCATGTGGATATCATCCGTGATGGGAGAGTCCATGATGCCACACGTTAGAATGTGTGAAAGACTGCAGTCATCACAAGTACATCTGTTCAAGAATTAAATTACAGATTTTTATGACCTTGTTTAACTAGCATTTATTTAAAGTAACCACACTCTTTGTTCCAACCATGTATTTCTTTTTTCCTTGAACAGTAAAGGAATGATTCAATATTATTTCATACTAAAAACGTCAGCTCACCTTCTTCTATAATTACAGTTGGGACAGTCAGGCATGCTCAAACGTGATGACAGCATGTGTCTCATTGTGTCTGTGAAGTTGTTCTCCCCAGATAGTGCTTTCTTGTTATTAAGCTGAAGTAAATGGTAAAGGCAGTGTTTTAGTAGTGCAAGTCTTCCCGTTAAAATTCAATGGCATATAATGACAAGTTACATAATCAAAAAGGGGTTTTGGGCAAAATAAAAGCAGAATAATTCAGAATAATTCCATGACGGTGGTGTTTTGATCACAAGTGAAAAAGGAAGTTCAAAGTTACAAACAACAAACATTCGGCATCAAAACTCTTCAAATAAAGTATGTTTCTACTATGAAATAGGAAAGTGGACAAGTCTGTCTCCTTGACTGATTTGTACGTACATCTTGCATGGTATTTGTGCTGATGCATTCTGAACTTGAGCAGTTTTTGTCTTGTTTCGTGATATGCACAAAAGGACACTGCTGACAAACGGAGAAAGCAAACTGATCCTTAACTTGCAAACAAAAAAAAAAACTACGACTGATTTGGTATCTACAATGGTATAGAGTCAAGAGTAGCTGCCCAAAACAGGACTTGACTGCATTAGTGAAAAAATACAACCCAAATAATCTCCACCTGGCAGAGGCCTAATCCTGAAAGCACCTCATTTCATTAGAAACCTACAAGCCTCAGGTTAAACAAGGCTGTGCCTATGCTCCCACTTCTAGAGAGGCCCAGACCTGATCCTTACCTAAGCAGCCATGGTCTTACAGCTCACTTAAGGCCAATTAGGATCAAGGAAAAAGAGGATTCTTCCTCAAGTCCTCTGAGGAGACCTGTACACCAGATGTTCTGAAGACATGGTTAACACAGGCTTATGTTCCTTATAGGAAAAAGTACTTACTGATGACTGCTTTGAGACATTGCCAATTTAAGCTTAAGTTTAAGTTTATTAAAATGTACTATCATACTCTCTCTGGCTCATGACTAGCGTTTCTTTCTGCACACTGGTACAGGAACGGAGAGGTTCTCCATCCAGAGTTGACTCTATCCGAAGCCCACTGAACTCTTATGGAAAGCATGATGCACACTTGAACACTTGTAGGCTGCAGAAGAGAGTACTGAGTCTTAAACAGCAGTTTTATCATAAAGTAGAAACTTCTACTGGCCCCTCTCTGGTTACAGCTTCAAAAAAGGAACACAGTTCTGCTCAGCCCTTTCCCCCAAGAACAGATGCAGGAGCCATCTCAGTCTCAACAGGTGGAATCACCTGCCTGATACTGAGGCTCATTCTCCTGCACACACACAGAAGCATTTGGTAAACCTGAGAGCACAATGTTCCCTGCCATGTATGTCAAGACAGCTCCACACTTAATGTATTGGCTGTTTTGGATCCCACTCTAAGGAAAAAAAAAAATTCCCTTTTTTTTTGTATGAAGATTTTAAACACCTGGCATTCAGTCCTACAACTACAGTGTATATGTTCTGCCTTGTAGTAACTTGAGATTACATACTTTTACATGCTCTTCTTGGATCCCACTTTTCTGTATTTTAGCTGATCAACTTTCATGCCTGGCATAGTTGCAGAATTAGATTGCACAGAACTAGTACAACATACTACACTCATGTTGGCATCTTACAAATATATGTGTAGCGTTAGTATAACTTAGAATGGTATGAAAAAAAATCCTACCTGCTCTTCAATAAAACGCCTCTGTTTAAAAAATTCCCAGTCTTCCTTTAGCATGCGTTGTTTTGTTTTCATTGCCATCTAAAACAGAATTTGAGGAAAACTCATTGATTTAACAACAGAAAAAGTACTTTGTTGTCAATTGGCCTTTTAGTTTCATTAAACCTAGCGTATCTATACTATTTCACAAGTAGTTACACACTTATCAAAATGAAATGTATTTTATTCACTAATAATTTGAGTCATTTACAAGATTTTATATTCATTTACATGATTTCTCACTCGGATTTTTCTACTGTTACTCCTTATGTTATTATTTGTTTCCATTAAATAGTTTAACAGTGTTTTTAATGAATAGTGATTGGCATTAAATAATCAACACCTCAGATTCACTAAAATCCATTAAAATCTAGAGATACTGGACATATGGCAAGGCCTCACTGCAGGCTCAAGTGTAAACCCTGAAGTACCACACGTGGAACGAATCAGCCAAGGAGTCAAAAAAATCAAAAGTAGTGACCTAGACTAACACTATTTAGCACATTTATTCCTCAAAGCCTTTCATGCCCCTTGATTTATCTAAGCCTGGAAAAATACTTTATAATTACTTGTCTCTCGAATCGTATCACCATAAATCATACAGAGTCCATAACTTCTTGTACACAAATGGTATTTTTCTGATTTAGTAAATAAATTGACTTTGACAGAACACAAAAGTTTTCATGAACTGCAACACAACAAAATGCAAGAACAAAGCTAATCCTGCTGAACCTTACACCATTTTAACAGCATTACTTCATCAGTGAGGAAAAACAACTATCTGGGTTATCTTTTACAGATTTTTTTTAAATTTACCTAAATAATAATCATAAAATAAACGAAATTGCTTCATATAAATAGGTTAGTGAGCCAAAGACCAGTAGGTTACACCATCAGCAACATTCTTTTTATCTTCAAAAGCATGCCTCCAGAAACCCACACTTGATTAGAAGTTTAAAGTCCTACTACTAAGCTAAGTATATTATTGCTATTATCATTATTTAACTTAGAAGATGAAATTTTAAGCTGGGGATCTGAAGCAGTACTAAAGGGAAAAATTTTGCCTAATTAATTTCTGAAACTATCAGCACAATCTATTAATTACTACTGTGGATTTGGATTTCCTTTGTTCCTGTGAGATAATGGTAACACCAAAAAAATGTGTTTACCATGTCTATACGTGTTTAAAGAAATTTTTAAAAAGGTACCCATGATATATTCTTAAATGCTCATACCAGTTCTTAGGCACACCAAAGGTACTGCAGAGCCTGTGGCAAGCAACATCAGAAATTTCATCCTGGGTGTACTATCAGCTCCTGAGAATCCTATTTAAAGCCAGCACCACTCAGTGGTTTAGGTGCCCTGACACCTGAACCCTCACCATCCAAGTCAGCCACCCCATTCACTACACTCTGTAAGAGAAGACTTCCAGTGCCAGAGAACAACATTTAAAACAGCCAGTGCATTAACTGGGAGCTGCCTACCCAAGCCTGCCAAGAAACTGTCACAGCAAACAGCATGGGATAAATCCTGGTACCTGAGCATAACAGGAACAGCAGCTGACACTCAAGCTTTCCTACTTCCACCTTTGCAGACTTTCTGATACTCCACGTCCATAAGTATGTTAAGTTACTGATTCCATAAATAATAGAAACCCTCTTCTCTCCTTCCTTTCTTTGCCCCAGTGAATATTTATTTTGCCAGAGCAAAGCAGCTGCAATAGAAACCTCATGAATCTTGCCCAAGAACTCTGCTAGGGAGTGGGAGATAAATTCAAATGTCATCAAAAGAAAAAAATTTAGATTTCAGTCTTGCACATCTGGACTGAACATGCTACTACCACTGCCCAATGGAGAAGAGAGGGCCACTCCCAGCCTCTTCCTTCCTCCCTATTTCTGTGAGGCTAAAAAGTATTTGAGCTCCATCAGACAAGCAAGACAGACAGGTGAACAAGTATTTTTCCATTCCAAAATGGATTTAATCATGAAACAAAGCCAGCAGTCTAGTCAGAACAGAAACATAACATTAAATCATCTGTGGAAACTTTGATGTCCATACATGTATCACAGGATGTTTGTTCCTTCCAAACTTTAAAGTCTGCACCAAATTTGAATTGTGCATTTGAGCTTTCCAAATTCCATGTGTGAATCTATTCTCTTAAGACTATTTCACTATAAATAAGAAAAACAATTCTTCCTATCAGGAACTCTGAGCACAAAAATACTGTTTCAACTATCTACACAGCCACCATACAAGCAAAAACCAATTATATTATTTTGTCTGTTAATTTGACCAGGAGGGTAAAAAAAAAATAAAAATCACACATTAATATGGAAACGCAAGCAAAAATTCTGCCTGGGCAAAAGCATTTCAGTTAAAAAAAAAAAGGAAACACTTTCACACAAAGCACATATGACTAGCTAGCCATTACTTCATTACTTGCTGAAATAACCCATGATCTCCTCAGGTAAATGTGCTGTGATTTGGTGAGGGAATCAGGATCTGGATGTACAGGCTGCATACACTTAAAACCCTCCTGTACTCAAGATACTTCAAAGATCTTCCTCAGATTTAACATGTGATGAACACAGGCACTGATACAGAAGATTGCTTATTCTAAAC
This sequence comes from Petroica traversi, assembly GCA_025920805.1. Classification (NCBI taxonomy): domain Eukaryota; kingdom Metazoa; phylum Chordata; class Aves; order Passeriformes; family Petroicidae; genus Petroica; species Petroica traversi. Next base: position 25,500,115 of record JAHLSL010000015.1, read on the forward strand.
TATCACAGAGTACCCACATGACCTTGAGTGTATTAAGTTACATCTGTGCTATGCCTATCTCACACAGTCTTAAACAACTAATATTTCTATTGCTTGCAAGAGTTACTCACATTTTTACCAACAAGTAACACAGCATACTGCAGTGGACAGTACATTAAGTATCTCTGCTGATGCCTTGTTTTGGGTACAGTTCCACAATAGATAAATGAGAACCATTCTTAAACCTCCTTTCCTTTTTAACCTTCCAAACACCACCACCAAAACCTCACCATTTTGTTAAGCCAAGAGGCAAGCAACTAATGAACATGCATCACTGTTAGGATGAATAGTTTCTATAGCAGCAGGGCTTTCTGATTTCTACCTTGTTAACAAAAATATCACTGCAAATTCAGGTATGATGGTTATACTGAATGATGTATTTCTGATCAAGAGAGTATAACCACAAGTTATCACCAACATGGGGTTTAAGGCATGACTGTGAAAATGCTTTTTCCTGCAAATAAATACCAATATAAATATCGGTTTCTTCTTTAAAATTTGATGGTTTAAGTTTTAGAATTGTTTCCCCTACACATACGAAAATTCCTTGCAGGTATTTTTGCTCATTAGGAAATAAGTCATCACATTAAATTCCCCCAACTGGGAGAAGGGTGTCTGTTTGCAGAGGATACAGGCTTCACTGAGCAAATTAAAAAAAATGCTACAAGACAGACCTTGTGGCAGCTGCATGGTCATTTGATAAAAAGAAATACAGAAAAGTCAGTTAAGAGCTGATTATCAAGTGGTGCAGAACAACCAGTAAGAAAGCAAATAGGAATGTAACTCTACAGAAATGCCATTTAAAAAAAAAACAGCTGAATGATGGAAGTGAAGTGGGCTCCTTTCTTACTAGAGAGGCAATATCAGACAGCCCTGACACCACGAGAAAGAGGACTTCCAGTAGCATAAAATGTGAGATGACATTTACTGAGCTGTAATCACATATTTAGGCGCACAAAAGCAGCCAGACCAAGAGAAAACTTTGTAACCCAAAGCTCACAGATGCAGTCCCAAAATACAGAGCAATCTCTAAAAACAAAATTATATCTTATATATCCAGTCTCCATTGTGAAGATACTGGAATTAATGGTAAAAGTTCACTTAAATCTTCAATGCAGGGAACAACTTCTGAAGAACATTTATAGTGTACTATAAGATAAAGTATTGTCATCCATAGAAGTAACACAGCATTACTGAATCTCAAATTAGTGCTCCACATCTCTACTGCTCATAAAACTTCAAAATAGAAGGAAAGTTCTATAAAATTCTCTATCTTCAGTTATTTCCAGGACATTTTTTCTTCTAGTACACTTAAGATTGAAATAAGCAGATTTTAAAGCTTCTCCTGAGGTGTTTTTTAAAAAGTTAAGTTTTTTGAGCATGAGACAAAAGCCACAGGAGAAATTTTTGAAGAGTATAAACAACCTCTTGCAAAATAAGCAACCATTTTTCTGAAAATTAAGCTCTCAGCAATGTAGGAGTCAGCACAAAAACATTATTATTTTCTTAAATGTAGCACAAATTCAGAAGAATAAGCTATCAGATCATATACCTGATTAAAGGACTACTTCAGAGGTCTCAAGTATTTACCCATTGAGACAAATCACAGTTTCCATTCTGACAACTGTTTAAGTTGTCAAAATGTAATAAAAAGGATACCACATACATACAATTTAACAAGAATTGCCCATTTTAAAGTAACTGAGACTTCCAAGCCATACCTGTTGATAATGAACTTCATCACACTATGAAGCATGCCATAGTTTTTAAAGCTACCTCTTCCTCTGCATTTAGTGCACTATTTTGAAAGCTTAGGAGGTTTTGTGGAATGGGTTATTTTTCTTCCCTCTGGCTTGTTCACTGGCGAATGTAATTAAAAAATATCCAAAGACCACCTCTAAACAACAACACAACAATCTGCTTCAACCATTTGAATATGTCATCGTACAACCACCACTAAGTATTGGTAAATGAATGCTTTTTTATTGTGAATGACCAACACGAACTCAAAAAGTAACATTCTGTTGCTCCAAAACCCTGGATAAAAATACCCAAGATATGATTCTTCACTGAAGGCACAGTCCTGCATGGGCTGCTCTCTACATGATCACTCTTGAGACTGCTTGTATGACTCTTACCTGCTCATCAACATAATCATCTATTCTTTTCTGGCATTCAAGCCATGCTTCAGCAACTTGGCCCATTTCCTGTTCCAGCTGATGATACCTTTGCAGCAAGGTACTGTACATGTCTTCACTACAGGAATCGTGTGTTGTTCCAAGCCTAAAAGGTCAAACAGCACTCGTTACGGAAGAGACATTTCAATGAACAGTCACACTTTTAAGTTCTGCCAGCCAAAAAGAATGCTGTGAAAATGTGACTATTGACACACCTAGCCCACATAGCTTCTTGTATCCCAAAAACTGAGTATTTTTAGTAGTTTTTCAAAAAAATATCCAAACCCCTGCTTATTCCAATGCTCTGTAACCAGCAATAGCAAGAATGTGGGAAGTGCCATATTGCTGGAGCCTCTTTGCCATGAGCAACCAGATGACAAACCTATTTGTTCAAATTTTGTGGCTTGATATATTTATCCTTCCAAATTCTACGGGCTAAATATACATGTTGACTATCCACTGCAGAGCTGCGTAACAAAAATAAAGCCAGGAGCTTGTTATGGAGAACTCTCATGACCAATGCTAAAAAGATTACTAGACGAGTTGGAGTTCCAGGTGGGAAATGTGCTGAAGAATGAGGCAAGTGAGATACAAGCAGTTATCTACTATCACTTGAGCAGCATGGAATTCAAAACATGAGTATGCCAGTCGCTGCTGATTGTCTCTGTGAGGAGCCCCAAAACAGGAGACAGACTTACCTGCCTTCTCACTGTTGCATCTTTGCTCAGCATAAAGCTTCTTAAGTAAATACCCCAACTCGCAATACATTGACTTTGCAAATAATAAAAGACAAAATTCTACTCAGTAACATGTTTAAACCACACTGAACTGTAATAACCTGTCAACTGACACAAATAAACTGAAGCTTTACAACATTTTTCTACTCAGTAATTAAGGAGAAACTGTGTGGTAATTAATTAGTCACAGAGGTTGTGTAGCAAATCAAAGCCAGTACCAAAAAAATAAAATTGAAGGATCTCCAAACGTGATATTTAAGCCCAGTTCCAGCATTTCAGGGAGGCCTGTTTAAGATTTTAAAGATTACAACAGGATGCCAACCCAACCTCAGAACCACACAGTCGTGCCTGTCACCTGGCAAAGTCCTTAACTGCAACTTGGTAATTAAGCATAATGAAGAGCTGAGCAATCAGACAACTCAGTAAGCACCAATTTATGCCTGATAGTGTGACTTCGCCAATAAACTCAAATTTGTTTTGTTTTTTTTTTGCCCAGAACCTGCAACACAATCACTTAAGAATGGTGCACAAGCAATCTGTACATTAAGATTTGGGATATCCATGGTTTGAAGAGCACAAGAAGAAGTTTCAAGGGATACAGAACCTTTAGGATACAACACTTCCTTACTATCAGTGCAAACACTGTTACTAGACCACAATTTACTACTTTTTTTGGAACCTCTGTTTCTGGTATTATGTAATTATGTCAAAATCAGAATCCTACTGCATAAAAATCTGTTATTTGTTCTCATAACTGTGCACAACTGCTGTTCAAAAGAATAGAACTACTCAGGAGCAATTTTTTTTCAAAATACACTCAAGTCGGAAGCAAAACAATTCAATTTCAAAAATTATATTAGCAATGCAACAGCATTTACACTTCAATTTTTTCTTTTGTGACTCTGAGTAAAGCTAATGTGATACTAGTAAATACACTTTCACCCCCAAAGGCAAGTATCAACATCAAGTATCAAAGGCAAGTAGGCAACATTTCAATCCTCTAAACAGATGCAGAATATGTTCCTGGACTGCAGTAAAAAAAAAGGTAATAAAAAGGATAACACACACATAAAATGTAACAAGAATTGCTCATTTTAACTAAGTAACTAAGACTTCCAACCATATTGACAAACTGTACGCCTACGTATTTTGATCAGGAACACATAATTTTTTTGGACAATGGTATTTAATCAAAGCTCAGCAAATATCCTCACCACTGTCCCTCCTATGCTGGGAAAGCAAAGAGGACAGAGAAACCCCAGGCATTGGTCACTTCACTGGTCACACACCCCAATAAGCAGCCTGGTGACTGCAGAAGGCAGGTCAGAGGATAAATGTAATCAGAAGCATCTTAACCCAATCAATATTATTTAACCCCTAATAAAGTCTTCATATTGACACCTTCATCAGGAAGTACCACCCACTCACCTTTGAAAGGACTGGATTTCCTTAAATACTCATTATGAAAATACATCCTTATGAAATGCTGTGTCTGACCTAGAAGCCCTGCTGGCTAATTAACTCTTGCTAAGCCATGGACAGCCCTTCCAGCTGCTCTGCTGCCTCCTAAACAAGCCACAGGAGCTGCCTATGTAGCCAAACAAGACACAACACACTAAGACCCTGTCAGTTTACCCCAGCAGATGTCCCCTGTCAGCTGCAGAATACAGCTGATCCTCTATCAGCTGAGCCAGCTCCATCCCCACAAGGCTGCTGTTTAAACCTTCCTATGTGAACACCTTTTCTAGTCTGACAGATCATAAGCATCCTTGGAACTTATCACAGAACACCAACTATGCATTTCGAAAAAGCCACGAAAGAATTAGTGACTGAAGCAAAAGATGAAAGAAAGGACAAACACCCAAAATCTAAGCGAAGTTGAGATGTCAAAATGCCATTTCACATTTCTCTTCAGGAGGAGAAAATAATGAGGCCAATGCTCTTTTTTAAAGAAACTCTGGCAATACTTTCCCTACTGCACTTAAGTGATTCTCTGTTGACCAAATGTCCAGAGGGCTACGCTGATCCCTGCTTTTCCACGTGAGGCTTCTGTGGAACATTTTTTCCACTAATTTCCAATGGAAGGCACAAACATATCCTTCCCAGAAAAAACTAATTCTGTCACTTCAAGACACAGAGAACTCAACAGTAAAATCCTGAGAATCCATGAATGCAAACATAATCCATGTTTATCAAAGAAAAACAAGACATACCCTACATAACCCAGAAATTGGAAGCTTGTGCTGAGCCTTTCCTATCAAAAAATGATTCATGTGAATCCAACTCAGCAAAACCATAAGGGTGTTTCACTTAAAACTACCTAGCAAACACAAATGTACTGGGAAAAAAACTCCTCCAGGAAGAAATTCTGATTTTATCATATTAGTGAGCTTTGAGGGTGCCTGTCACAACAGTGACAGCAGCAAAACAACTTCTGCTGCTCTGACTCCTAACTGCAGTCGCACTTGAGAAGAACAGGTAAATGAAATGAAAAATGCTTTTGTTAAGAAATGACTATAAAGTTCATTAGGACCATTCTCAGCTCTGCAGATGAAGGCAATATAAACATTTTTATATACTCAGGATTGCTGGAGTAAAGAGATGCAGAGCGGCCTTGTCAAAAAGCATGGACAGAGGAAGGATAGTAACAGAAAAAGAAGCCACAAATCACTGAAAAAGACAGAATTAAACAACAATCTGTCAAACACAGCAACAAAATTGCTGCCAGGGAGGGGGGAGAAAGGCTTTCAGTATCAACCCAGTTTCAAAAAACGAATCAGGTAACTTATGAGGGACCTTAGACTTCTTGCTGAGCCCGGTAACAATTAAACGTTTTTGTCTTTTCTTGTTTTCCTCTCTAGTATCTACCAGCAAAAGGAGAACTCAAATGTCTGTTCACTCCCAGGAACATCTCCTGTAACAGAATTAGTCAAACTGCTCTTGTACCATGGAAAATGACCCAAGACAACACCTTCAAAAAATGTACACAGATCATAAATGTGTCTTCATCATAAAGAAGACTGAGAGGTCAATATGAACCACCCATAACCATATGTTAAAATTGTATTGAGTTAATACTTCTTTCCTAGAAAACTAAAACACTTTGGCAGCACACAAATTACAAGCAGAGCAACCCTCTAAGAAAATATACAATTCAATGCCTCAGAAGCTCTAAAGCCATGAGACCTACAAGCATTCAGCAAGAGGGGCTTTTTCTTTTGCTTTCTTCAATGAAAAGCTGGCTTAAAACTCCAAATTCAGTTCTGTGCACTATGGGAAGTAGAAGGCCATGAGGCTTTACTTTGTTTGTAGAGCTGTAAAAACAGCAGCAATGCCTGATAATTGAAAACAGTACCATTCAGTCACACCATCAGTATTTACACAGGATGCTGCCATTTTACTGGGTAACCTACAACTAAGCAAATTAGGGCTGTAATTCTTCTGACAAGCAAGTTATGACAGCAACCTGCTCAACCAACAACACTCTTTTCAAGAGAGATCCACAAGGGTTTTTACCAATTCAGTTGTTTCAGCAGGTTTTGGGTTTTTTAACACCATGGTTGCAAACATGGGTTTTCATTTCTTCCTGAAACCACCAAACAAAAGTTAAACTCTACCTTAGCTGTGACACCAGCGTTGGCAAGCTGTTCTGCAGGAGTGGCTCAGAAAATACCAGATTTTCAAACAGATGCTTGTTGTGCAATTCCCATGTCACCTGAAATTTCTTCAAATGTTCATTTTCCTACAATGATAAAACAACCAGAAATAAGCCAGGGTTAGAGAAAAAAAATTAAAATTCTGCCCAAGGCAAGAGCTTTTTAAAAAGTCTTATTTCCAACCTACAGGCTGGATGAATCAACTCAGATCTTCTGCAGTTTTAATACCCAAACCCTTAAAATTTTAGCAATTTTTAATGGCTTAAATAACCATAGCATCATTCCTTCTAAATTGTCATGAATTTAACAAAAAAATTTTAAAAAAATTAATCTACATTATTCAAAGTTGCCATTCATTTCTGCACCAAAAGATGTATTTTATAATCTGAACCCATAATTTTCAGGTTTTCTTGTCAAACAATTGTCTATTTATGATTATTTTTTGGTTGTTTGAACTCATCTAGTATAAGACACATATGCAATGTCAACCTATAGTCTTCATTCAAAGCTGACATAAAATCAAATTAACAGTTCTCAGCTGCAGCTTAAAAAATGAAGTTCTCTAAACACACGAGACCAACAGCTTACCTCTCTAGCAAGCAGAACATTTTTGTATTGAGATTATTTAACACATAATTGTATGTAATTTCAAGAGCTAAACCTTAAAACTATTATCATTCAAACACAAGAATTCAAAACATGTAAAATATACTTTTCAAGGTGACAAGTTTCCCCACACATGGCCAGCAGCCCAGGACTCACCCACACAGCAGAATTAAATGCAAGCATTCTGGCTCTCAGACCAGCAAGTGGGCCTTAAGCCCTATAACCCCAAGCACCCAGAGACACCATCATACTCTGGATTTTCAAGTTTTGTTAATAATAGTGGGTTAAAAATTACTCCAACCAAAAATATTTATATCAGACCTGAAGACAAGACTATGAGTATTTAAAAAAATAAAATTAAGTTCAAAGCATTATTATTAAGAAGGGTAGGTGGTGGGTTTTTTTTTTAGTTGCACAAGACATGTACTTTTTGATTTTGAATATTATGTTTTCAAAATATTTTAAATTTCTATAAAATGCTAACAGTTTCTCAAGGGTCACTGAGACAGGTTGATCTCTTAAGGAATTTCCATATTATGCTGGGATCCATCAACGCTTATCTACAAAATCTTGTGTATCAGTTTGTGCAGATTATGGTATTTCTCACAAAGAAATACCAGGCAACTTTTCCTCTCTAGTCTGTTATGCTGTGTACTTGAGGGCCCTTCTGTGATGACCACAGTCTTTCCAAATTGCTGTCAGGATAATCTGTCACTCTCTGCATTGGTGGGGCACAAAGTTTGAGTCCTGCTCTTGAAGTCAGATGGATTCCTTTACAGGAAGGACAACTGCTCATAATTTCATTGAGCAATCAGTTGCTCACAGTTCAAGGCATTATATGCCTTTCCACAGTACACTGTGCACAACTTTTATCTTTAAAAAAAGGCAGCACTAAGTTTAGAGATCTTGGCTGCCTTTTATGTATTTTGCTGAAAAGATTCCTTCTTCCATAGTGCACTGGTGTCTTGAGAGGATAAACACCTATGCACACTGAAAAAGCTCGTGACCCTGCTACCTGTGCAGAAAGCTGTGACATACTACTCCATTTAATAAAAAGGTTATTTAATAAATCTAAGAAATGTATGACGAGACAGTACCTACATCCTCACATTTCAGTTTCTCAATGTCACAGCTTAGGAGAATGACATTTTCAGTACTTATTGGGCAGTAGAAGGGTAAAGACAAGAAAAATCTGGCATATTTTGTGTTATTCTCCATTTTTTAAAGAGGAGAGGAATTTAATTTTCCTTTTGTCAGAAAACTGTTGACTACGGAGTCCAAGCATCTTCTGTTTTCTCATGGCTATTATTTCAATCTCCCACACCTACCAAGTTTTCATGACTACTAGTTTAGAGTAATTGCCAGGGAAAACGTATAAAATGGACATTTCTGATCAGCTGTGTAATTCTGGTTTCATTACTGGCAGATCCACTTGGAGAAAGCTCAGGTGCACTGCAAACCATTCACTTTACAGCTGAACAAGCTGCAACACAAATCAACCTGAAGAGCACCCTTCTCTCAAGCACCTTGTTAGAAATTTAATGACTGCTAAAAGAAACCAATAAACAAAAGTCAGCAGTGCCCCCACGTCTGTATCTAAGTGATAAAGCTGGGAAAGAGAATACAGACAAGAGCAAATACAGAGAATTGACAGTAGAAAAAACCCATCAGATATGCTTGAGTTTCTTAGAAAAAAGATCTTCCTGCTTTGCCAATTTTGTTTTATTGACAGCCCTAGCTCAGTAATGAAACTGCTTCCTCTCCACTTTATATCCTCATTTATGCCCAGTGTAGTGTATGTCCCATCTATTTTTTCCTCTCTTTACCCAGTGACTCTCTAGACAGTCACTGTCACCCAACTGGCAATAAAATCCAAATTCCCCATTTTAGCCACCTCTTTTTTTTCTATTTGCATAAAGCTTAGACAAGAAATGGGATGGACAGGATAAGGACATGAACAAAGAATACATGAGAGAGGATTAATAAGAAAACAGGATTGATAACTTTCCAAGACCATAAATAGAATTACAGAATTTGTTTATGTATTACTCACTTGACAGAATTCGAGAAGAAATTTTTAAGGCTACTGCCTATTTTATATACAAAAATGTAAACCCAAGTCTAACATCACAATCAGTTGACAAAAAAAAGCATTCAAGGAATAACTATGGAAATAATAAATTACATAGCAGAATAAGTCTGAGGCAGCACGATCTTTTTGAGTAGCAATCCTAGATTGTAAAGGAAAAGTTGAACATGGAAACAATATAAGTTAGTGCTACACACAGATGTTGGTGTCACTTAATGATGGTTGACAAGACACCATTATAGATTAACAGAGGAGTGTTTTCCACATTAGGATATCTAATACTTTGTAAATCTGCTTAAAGATGTGTTTCAGAGTAAGTGCCACAAACAACATCCCACTTTTTTCTCTGTGAACAAAAAAATAATTTCATCAAGCCACTGCAAGAGACGCCTGCTCCACACTTCTGAATATTTAATTGCATATTCAGAATCTCTGTGTCTCTAAGAATGAACACAAAAAGAACCTTACAATTTACAAGAGCCCAGAAACAGCTCTGGCAGCATCAGCCCTGGCAAGCAGGAGCAGAGGCTGCATTTTCAGTCTTACCAGAGTGACTAGGAAGGCGCTGATTGTACACGCTGCCTGACAGAGTGCACTGTACTCTTCAAGTAGGAGTGAGATGAACTGCTGTGCCTGGGGTGGCCCTTCTGTCACCAGGGTGGAGGCAACCTTGGAGCCCAGGGACAAATGTCTGAGCAGGCGAACCTTCATCTCAAGCACGTACTCCCTAGCTTGCTGCTCCAACCGTTGGTAAAGTTGGTATGGATCTCTTTCACAAAGCCTTGATTTTTAAAACATTCGTGACAAAAAGAAAGAAAAAAAAAAAGAGAGAGCAGTTTTCGTTTTCCAGTATTTACCAGTTATCATTATCATCATCAAAAATAACCTCAGTGGCTCAGGTTTAGAAAACAACTTCAAATCTCAGAGAACCAGTCCACTCCCCTACTTCTACACTTACGGGACTGAGCTCCTGTGTAGCTTCAGGACTAGGAAGCCTGCACACCTGAGCAGCAAACTGATTTAGGACTTCACAACTTCACTTCATCTCGTGAGCCCAAAACCTTCTCTTCATTTGTATCCAACCCTACAGGCACTCAGACTCTTCAGATAAGCTTCTTCACAAGTTCTCCATGTTGTTCTTAACATGTGATAAATTTGTGTCTACAGAAGAAAACTGAACACAATGGCTGCTTTGAACCACTTTAAATAATTCCATTTCACTCTAAATTTCTGTGCATGGAGTTTAAGCATGCACAGAATGCTTTGGGTTTTTTACAGCACAGGGAGGTGGGAAAAAGAAATGAATGGGCTAAGTACTTAAAAGGTATGTGAATAGGAGTCTGCAGCTATCTAATCCATGCTTTTCCCTCACCACTCACAAAACAGTCCTATCACATTGCCATCAAGTATTCCAGCATACAATAGGGACATTACTTGGCACCACTTATTCCAACAAAGACAACCAGACACTCCATTTTTTGCCAGCTGTGTCTAACAAGAGCCGGGCATGGACGTGGGAATTTGTGCCTTTTAAACAGAGTTACTCAGCCACAGCATGGTCTTCTGCCTGCTACCTAAAAGGAGGAATTTTTTGGGGTTTTTTTTAATGCATTCAGTACCTACATTGACTTGCTCTGTGAAAGAATTTTGCATGACATTAGCACCACAGACTGGAAACACTGGTGTCTGCCCAAACCATATCCTTTTTATATTTTACATTTAATAGACCATAAGGAACTCAAGTGAAAAATAATCCAACTGACATTTAAGGTTTCCTTCTTTGAGATCCTGTTTCTGTCTTCGTATTTTAATAATCTCTCTCAAAAGTGAAAAACAGTTCTGAGTAATCAAAGATCCTGAGTACATAAGAAAGTTACACAGTGTATGTTCTGATTCCTGAAGTTTTCCATTAAAGAGAAAATGTATAACATCAACAACCATTTTAGCTGTGATTCAGTTTTAATTACCAACACACTATGCAACATCTAAACATCTTTGATTTTCAAGCCTATAATGCATGTTTTGATCACTGAAATAAAGTGTGACTAATAGGGAGGGACTCTATACTACTCTGCTTGTACACAACCCATATGAGCAAAGTGCAATATGATTATTTAATTATCTATTAAAACCAGTTCAGGTGTATAGTCATATTAAGAGCAGTGTTAGATGAATTTCTCTTTCAAATTCATCTTTACCTCATCAGAATTTAGGTTCAACTAGAAAATGCACATGAGAACTACAGCTGGTCATACTGGTCAGATCTCAGTATATTATGCACATATGGAAACAAGGAGAACAAGAACCATACATGGAGTTAGAGAGAAACTGAAATTATCCTTCTGGAGCCCTTAGAAGCAAAAAATCCACCACTGAGGATCTCATTAAGCTCATCTTCACTTCAACATCTAGAAAAGTTACAACTGTGACTTCTAAAATGAGAATGAAATTGTTGGAGTTCACCTCATCTAGTGATCAATGTCCAATATAACTTTTTTTATTTTCATAAAATTTCTTCTTCCAGGTGTTACAATCACAGTAAGGTGCAAGCCCTAACTACTACCACTAAATCAGCTAGGTAAGGTAAGATTTTCACATGAGGCAATTCAAACTTAGTATTGTCTTATTCATAAGGTCTTTTGAAGAAAAACATTCTGGAACCCTTTCACAATCATACATTTATGTTCCTATTGCAAACAGCACATGAATTTAATAGCTTCGCATGCATTCAAGCTAGTACTGAAAAATCTTTAACAAAAAAAATTAAATATTCTTTGAAGTGATATACCTATCCACCAGCTCTTTCATTCCTTCTTTATCTGGTACCAACGACTGGTCTTGGTCATCTGCCAAAGGGGTTCCAGCCTGACGGTAAATGCACCGAACCATGTACCTGACTTCAGACCAGTAATTCTGCAGCTGCTGAGGCTCACGTTCAGGCTCTGCTGAATTTTCTCTGCATGTGAAGAAAAAACAATTACCCTCTATTTGTACACATCACAAAGGTGCATTGATTCCTACTATTCCAGAAAAAAAAAATATAAATCTGAAAATGCTTAGAATAAAATATGAAACTGGGTAAACACTGCCATCCAGAAATTACTGTTACTGTCACAACCTGTTTCAAGAATTTAAGCACATGCCTACAAACAGCTACAACACTGCCCACAAGCTCCACTCTGACTACAAGGCTGAGCTCAGCTCTTACCTGCGTTCATTACAGGCCTCACAGTTGCACGCTATGTCTGAGGGAGAGGAGCTGCTGAGATCTGCAGCAGGCACTGTCTGTGCACCAACAGTTATTCTTCCTCCTCCTACAGATTCCTGCTGTGATCCACTGTTTCCAAGAGGCATGTGCAAAAGGAAATCTTGGCTCTGAAAAAAAAAAACCAACCCAGACAGGTAGCCTTCAGTTTGTAAGGTCTGAAATATTATTAAGTAGGCAAATATTAAAGTGGCAATTCTTAGTGCTGTATGGATTTTGGGAGGACACTCTATCAGCCACAAAGAATTAGTCTTCCAAAAGCCTAATAAATGCAAGAGTTGGACTGAGACAACCAACAGTACAAACATTCAGTTCATTTCTAATGACCACAGTATGCTGGGTATAATTACCACTTTTATGTACTTCAGCATAAACAATGAACTAAATTAAAGAAAGGCTTGCATCATCCACACTTAATCATCATAAACCAGCACTATCTCTTCAGTCTCCATGTAACAGTATGTTTGACTTCCAGGGTTTAACAATCCCTTCTAGCAAAAATCATAAAATCTCTTTGTTTGTAGCAGCCAGACACAGTATTTCATAGCAATGGATGTTAGAAAGCTGCTGCCATTGGGAATGGATGTGATCTCCCTTGCACAGTGCAGCTCCCAAGAATGCTGTTAATTTTGTCTCCTGTTTCTCTCTCTCCTCTGTGCTCCAGCCCCAGCACATGCCAGGCTTCTCTCCTGTGTTCTCCCAAGTCTGCTACCAGATTTCCCTGGCACCAGGCAGAGACCTCTCTCCCATCAGCACCATGGCTGAAGGTGGGTTTTTGTGTGCCCCCAATCCTGGATCAGGATGCAGACGTAGGTTAAGAACAAACTTGCAAGCATTTGCTACCAAGCAGGCTAATGAGAGGAACAACAATCTCAACACAGGAACATCTACAGCAAGCCCCTCTGACTTGCAGTCACTGGTAAAAGAATTAATGTATTTATTTATTTATTTTTGCCCTTTTTTCCCAGCTGGCTTCTCTAATTTGCCTAGCCAACTAATTCATATAGTTGCCTTTTGAAGTCAAGCTTCCAATCTTGGAAAATCTATTTGTCGTATGCTTTTAAAAATTCCTCTTTAAAAAAGAAAACAGTTGTATAAATTTCTATTTACACCTGGAATATCTGTACCTTCACACAGTGCTTAGGAAGCAAATCCTGCCTTCCTTACACATCTAGGACACTTATTTTCTTTACTAATTCCTTAAACAGAGCTTAAATGTGTAAAAAAATTTGACTCAACTGAACGATAATGTGCCTTGATCTTGCTGTGCTTTGAACTCTCTAGGATGTGCTTACCACCATACCACCACTATAACTCCCTTAGATGTAACCTCTTTTGATCAGTTTACTACCCTTGTTAACAGCAACATTATCTGTAAACACAAGTTATATACAAGTGAAATATTCCTGACATTTCTCTCACAAAAATCATAATTAACTATGCTTTTAACACGAGCTTAATAATACCTTCCATACAATCTTTATTCAGAATGATTTACTGAAATAAAATCTGCAAGTGCCTATGGGTGTGTGCAGAGCCTGTCAGCTCTCTGCAAGGAGATGTCAGCTGGAATCTACAGCACTTCCAATTATCCCGAGTGTGTGACTTCCCAGGTCAGTCATGAAGACCTGGTCCTGCAGTATTACACAGTTTACTTCTAATGAGGTGTTGCTGGACCTGCCAATGAACTTTCAGTATCTTCCTGCAACACTAAGCACAGCTGTTACATGAGGCTGAATTCAGAACTTGAAATATTAGCACCACATATTAAATTGGTGTTTGCAGTGCTACCAAGACTAGCAAACTGTTGCATTCATACCATGCAAAGCTGTGCTTCTTTATTAAAAAATACAGGAAAGGAAAGACAGTGAATCTCAGAAATCTGCAGGAGGTGTCAGTGCAAGTGCAGTGACTCAAGATGTCTACTGAAAGAACAAGGAAAAATCAAATAGTTTACTTCACAACAAGAGGAAAACACAACATGAGCAGACAGAATAGAACATATAAGGAGTAACGTCATGTTGGTAAAAGTAGAAGAAATTTAATTTAAATAAAAGGGATAAGGATAAACCTTGAGACCAAATGAAGTAAAAGCAAAAACCTCAATAAAAATGGATCCAAATCTTGCTCTACTTAAAACTCCACAACTCAAATTGAGATCTCACCACTTTCTTTTGGAACAACTTGCCTATTCAGTTTAAAGAAAAACAGCTCAAAAACTCCTAAAATGCTTTTTAAGCATTTACAGTTCCAGAGGTCCCAAAGCACAAAGCGACATGCAGCCCATAATCCAGCATCTTCTCAGTCTGCTGAGGCCCTTGCACTTACCACGAGAGACTGCTCTATTGTAGCGTGCCTCTCCTCCTTTTCCACTGTTCTTCGACAGTCTGGGCACACCCACAGTGGAAGATGCAGCATATTGTTTGCTTTTGGAGATGTGGAAAGTGCTGTTTTGCTGGAATTTTTTATTCCGCTCTCTGAAAGCGAAGGATCTTTTCGTTCACTTCTACAAAGAAGACAATGCTCGCCAGTTGTGTATGGTGCCCTTTGGCCCAAGCCAAAGGTAAATGGTGTCTACAAACAAATGTTTTGATAGGTAACTGGTTATTCACAGAAGGCATAATTCTGAGATTTGAAATACACAATGAACCCCCCCCCCAAAACAGCACACATATTTTACTACTCATTATAAAACAGTGAATGCCTGGGAGCGTCCCAAAATCAAACACAGCAGTCTCAATAGCCATGGGACAAACAATTCTGATTATTAATATACTCCTATTTATAGGAGTATAAGAAAGAAATATTTCAAGGAGCTTGGTTCACAGTTTTTCCCTTTAAAATACTTTGGCATAGATTTAATAATCTAGTAAGTAAAACTAAAAAGGGATATTTCCTTTTACTGTCACCATTTACAGATAAAAAAGAAAAATAACTCCTCTTTGAAGTACTGTGACACTTCCTTTTATAATCCTACCTGAAACAAAGTCACTTTCAGCTAAGCTTATTACAGAATAAAAGCTGAAATCAGTTCCAACAAAACAAATCAGCAGGGTCCTAAAATCCACTATCAGCTATTGAATCAAGTAGACTAGGTAACTTAGGAGGACAGAGATAGTTCAAAACCTAAATTCTATTCCAAGATGCTATTCTGCATGAAACTATGGTTCAGCCATGAAATGCTTGTTCTTTACCAAGGCTGATAGTCAAGAACAACTCAAGCAGCACAAGACAAAGAGAATCCAACTTTATGAGACATAAGAGAAGATGACTGGAGCAAAGTATCATGTAATGGCAGAACCACAGATTTGCCCAATTTTATTACAACTACTAACTCTGCCTTAATTGACATAATCTTCTATATAAGTGTCATAATAGTTAAATTCTTTCTCAAAAATAGAGCAAACTTGAAGTAATTCAAGCATTGCTCTCAATGCTGCTTCGATCTCAATACAAACAAGAAATGTAGCTTTAAAGATCTTATGCAGCTGAACTGCACAAGCACAGGTGAACAGTTCTTCAGGGCAAAGGACCAGTACAAGCTAAACCGTAATTCACTCTCTTCTTGTCTTCACAGCAACAACAAATCAATTCTCTATTGCTGACATCTAAAGAAAAACAGTAGAGCATCAAACTCTGATTTTTGTGTTCTTCACATTTGTAAAACTGACAGACTCAGCAATATGGAAAGGAAAACTAAAAATTCTAGACATAAAAATCCAAAAGACACACTCAATTCCTCTCAACAAGTATCTTCCTATCTTTCAAAAGTTCATGAAAAATTTAACAGATTTAGTAAGAACAGCAAACCTTTACTCGCTGCTGCCACTTGTAGAATTTGCACCTAAGCACTAAGGCAGGGAAAACAGCCATCTCTCCAGGAGTCTACTGCAGGCTTTTAGAAAACCTTCTCAAGCAGGAAGACTCCTGCTATCAGAAAGGCTGGGACTGATCAGCTCCTTTATCAGCTCTACAAGCACTAACACATTTCCCAAGTTACACATTGCTGTTGGCTGCCCTGCACTCAGCTGAAGTTCCCATTCATGTCTAAAATCCCCACATGCAGGAGAACACGGCTGCTCATCCCATAGCCCTCTAAGTTTCCTTCTTAAATTCTTTTTTTTAAGCCAGATTAAGTCCCTGTAGGAATGATGACATCTTCACAGCTATTTTGCAGGCAAATCCTTATGAACATTATTTGCAGGATATCTTCCAACAAGCAGGAAAATAAGAGGACACAAATGTACAAGTTCGCCAGCTCAGACACCCTGACACTTCCTCTTTTGCAAAGGGAAAGGCCATGGCAAACACACCTCAGCCACTCTGCAGGGACTTCTAGAAATTGTGTGTGTGTAACTTGCTTACATCTGCACCACAGTCACTAAAAAGCCATGGCAAACACAGCAGGAACAACAATCTTTGTTCTGGCCAGACTCAGTGAAACCCTAACAATCTCCCCACTGGGCCCATATTTACAGCAAATGGGAAGCTCAAATTAAAGCCCTTGGTTCCTAGAACACAATGCAAACCAAGAATGAAAGTTGGAACTTGGACAAAATCTAGACCATAAGCATCTCTGATACCTGTTATGACTCTGTCCTACTAAAATGAAGCTATAAATTGCAGTTTCTTATTTATTTAAAACATGATGAGTGCAGTGACTGTACATGTGACCATTCCAACAGGAGCAGTAAACTCTTGCTGGATTAGGAGAGCTTGCAATTAGGTCACATTTGTGTGTCTCTTCAGTGTCATCAGTGCACATTTTGTGAAAAGGGAGGTATTTTTCCACTAGTCAAGCTTCAAAAAATGTGGGATGCATCTCTACAAGAAAACACCCAGTCTCACTTTCTCTCTGAAACATATTCAGATATAACATTCATAAATGAAAGCTGGAAGTAGGACAAGTTGGAACAGAAATAACTGCATCTCAGCTATGTATTTAGATTTATTTCCAAGAATAACTCTATTACCATAAAGCTGCGTTTAACATCCATGTTGAATTTCAGTGCACTACAACAATCAAATTTTACTTTAAAAAATAAGCTTCCACTGCTTTTTAAAGCTTGAATAGGAAATCATCAGAAACTGACTTCAATTGGCAAAGTCCCAATCTCTCACAGCATTCTTTTTGAAGAGTTTCCTTTAACACATTTAATACTGCTTAATATCTTCTCCAATTAGTAAATAATTCTCCTTTTATAGACACCCACAAAATCTGACTGCACATACCTGAGAAACACCTGTGAATTCTGATCCAACAGAACTGTCTGTAAACTGTGTACCATTCAGCGAAACCTGGAAAAAAGTAACAACAGATTGGTGACAATAGCTGAGTTTATTGCTAAAAGAGCTTTATAAAAGTTAAACAAACTCTTCCTCGGTATCTGAAGACTGATACAACACCTTTTGAAATTTGAATTACTGTTAAATTGCAGAGATGAAAATCTCCTTTTCTTTTGTAAAAAAGTTCTACAGATGCAAAAGTTTTGATTTTAAACTTTTGCACTACAGCTGCTTCAGCAGCAACTCCGAGCTGAAAGAACTGATGCAGGAAAACAGAAAGTCATAAGCAAAATTACGTTTTTCCTTCAGTATTTGATTGTTTGCATTTAGCTTTTAAACTTGCATTGTAGAACAAAATAATTAAGCAAGATCCTTGCCTCTTGGAAGTTGAATACCACACTGCTTACAAAAACAGGCAGTGTTGACCAGAGGAGTACCCCACAGCAAGGCTCCCAGTGGCATTCACCCACTCCAGGGCAGCAGCTTTCCTCCTAGCCCAGGTTACAGCACACAGAAACCTCGGAGATCTCTTCTACACAAGTGCTACAGAGATACACCAGACAGCACTGAAGTGCCTTTTATAAGCCCCAAGTGTTCTCTCACAGCATTATCTGAGGACACTAAATCAAGAGTAAAGTCAAGACAATGTATGAATTCAAGTCAGTGGAAATTAAGAGCTCTCGATCTCACCAGCTTGAAGAAAAGGCATTTCATTTTTTAAAAAATGGGAAAGCAGAAATAAAGCCAGACAATTATTTTAGTCCTCTCCTCTTCTTGAGCACTGGTAGAGCTTTTAACTTCCAGATATCAATTACCTCATGCCTCTGTTCCACCTTTCACATGTTTTTGCTAAATTCTTTTTGCCCTCCAGTTTCCCACAAATTGCTGTTGGCTATTAATGTTTCTAAGACTACCCTAAAGACCACAACAAAAAGACACTAGACCAGTCTGTCTGCCCAAGAACCTCCACATCTTGTGTGTTGTATTGACAGGATTCAGAAAACATTCCTGCCCTGTGTCCAAACCATAAACTCTAACTGGAGCTGTCCTCAATGCAAAGGAGCATCCTCCAGTTTTACGCATCTCACTGCATTCCCAATGGCTCAGTTTAGAGACAGGGAGATTGTTGCAAAGCCACTGCCTTCAGCTGAATTTTTCCAAAGGGAAAGTGCTGGATTGTCAAATCACTGCTAGAGAAAATACAAACAAGAAATCAAACAACTTCACTTCCATACCCTATGCTATATTTCCCAAGTAGATATATAAGAAAAAAACCCCTCATACACAAGTCAAACATCTCAGGTCAAAAATCACGGGAACAAAAATGCTGACGTGGGACAAGTTCTCTATTTTTATTCAGACACTTCCCAAAAAGTGGAAAAAATAAGGTTTTTTTTGATAAAAAGAAGTCTTCTTCATCAAGAAATTATGTTCTCCAGTCTGGAGATCCACTGGTTATTGGCATGCATATATGTTAAAAACAAACCAGTGCAAAAGTTTAGAAAGAAATAGTTAACTGCAGCTAAAACCACTTTTTTGGAAAAAATTCATAAAAAGAGAAGTTTATCCAAAGACATTACTTATTCATTAAGGGAGTATGTTTACCTGCTCTACATTCAAGACAGTGATAATGAGAAATGCATGAGCCATCACATTTAAACATGCAGGCATTGAGTGACCAAGCTAAAGGTATTCAGAAATGTTACAGAAGTAAAGACAAAAATAATGGGAAGTTTTTGTTATCCACTAAATGCCACAGGAAGCCAAGACAAAACACTGAACATTGAAGGAGTGACTGCTTCATGGAATGAGCTGTCAAAAAAGACATCTCTTGATCCTAAGCACTGTGCAGAATTTGCTTGAAAACATTAGTGTAACCCTCCCCCAGAATTTCATAGTGACCTAAATATCTGCAGGAGGAACAAACACCAAGGAATTTAAAGAGAAGAATTAGACAAATAGGAGGAAACAATCATAAAAAACTAAATGTCTGTAGGCAATGAGATACAAGGCCTAGAGGAAATACAAAAATCACAATAAAAGAAAGACTTAAGTGGGGATGACTAATGGCATGACAGGCAAGGAAGGAGATGGTTAAATAACATATTAGAGAAAATATTAGAAGAATCTTGTAAAAGTTGTCCAAATGAGGCTCAAACAATAGCAAGCTAAAAACAGGAGAAAAAAAAGAGACAGTCTCACAAATAATTTAAGGAAGAAAAAAAAGTATAAAAACTACAACTAAATCCCTTCTTGAGACACATGAGAAGCAAGGAGTCTGTCAGGATCACAAGGCTAAAGTAAGTAAACAAATAGAAGCATTAAAAAAAAAAAAAGCTTAAATAAGCTAAGGTCAGGGTAAAACCATTAGAATTATATTTTGCATGTTCATGTTCATTAGGGAGGAACTTAAAGATATTTTTGCAGTGAAAGGCCTTTTTGGAATATGCATTGCAAGACCTGTTTCAAACCAAAGCACTGCTAGAATAAAAAAGCCAGTACAGAGAAAATGGACAAGTGAAAAATTAGCAAACCACCAAGAGTGGATGACACTCAGCAAAGAGTCCTAAGGAAGCTCAAGGACCTCAGAGCTGCATTAATAATTTCAATATGTTAATGCTTGCTTTGTGCTTCACTAGTATCAGAGGAGCAAAATATTATTATTTTCATTTATTTATTAAGCTTTTGAAATACAAATTGCAATTATCTGAAGTCTGTAACGAGAAAGCACCTGAGATGACAAAGTGAGCTAATAGCACTAAATCTTTCATGTAACTAAAGAGACTGGAGCATGGCAGAAGGACTTCCAAGATCTAGTTACTGTGCCATATGTTGACATATATAACTCTGTGTGCAGAGAACTCAAGTGGAAGTGACAAGCTAGACACCTGTCACTTCTGGAATACCCTAACTTTTTTATTTAATTTTAAAAAGCCTTATTTTTTCATTCCTGAGCACCCTTTTTAATGATTTTAACATTTTGTGTTTCAAAAAGCTGTTTTGTGAAGGTAAATGCCACAAGGAAGGCTGACATGGATGATGAGGAACATCTGAATCTCCTCAAGCACTCTCCACCACAATGAAGTGTGTGTGTGCACGTGTGTGAAGTATTTCTGCTCTTACTATGAATTTTATTTACAATGGAAAATATATAGGGAAATATATCTTGTGTCACTTGGAAGTTACTGTAACACTAACCCACCTTCTCCAAAACACTGATTTTTCTGGAGAATAAGGCATGCAGCATTTTGGCACAGCATAATTCATACCAGAAAGCATGAAAAAAGAGGGAATCCCAGTTTAAACAATACTGCCTGATTACACCAGAATGACCTTGAAGAACCAGTTGAGCAATTAGAAAACAAGCACTCAGAGACTGCCATAATTTGCTCTAAGAGCCTGTCACTATTGAAATCAGACCTTCAGGAGGCTGAGTGACACATGACCAGACAACACACCCCATCTCTCTCGCAACTGAAGCCTCGTGAAGCCACACAAAAATCATGAAAGGGAAAGTGATGCAAGATCCCAGGAGAGCTCAGGAAAAGAAAAGCACAGGAAGGAAACTTAGATTCAATTCACCATCACTGAACCCTAAACTTTCAAAAGAAATGTGATGATCAAAAAAAGAAAAACAAAAAAACCGGCAAGATTGAATCAAATTTCTCCCAGAGAAAAACAGCAAGGATAAATTGCACTGATTTTCTCAGGTGCATCAGGAAAGACAAAAAAAACCCAGTGTTACTAAGAGACAATTACAGCTCAAGGCTAATATAATAACTGTATTCCATACCACTTGAATCAATTACCTTATCTTTATACAGGGAGGTGAAAAATTAAGTTTGTTGAAACGTCTGTCAGTATCTGAGTAACACTGAATAAACTCCAGCCTGCTACCCTTCCCAAAACCCATTCACTTGTTCCCCTGTGGCATTTTAAAGCCACAGCCCGTTTGTCACAGCTGTCCCGTGCTCAGCCTTGCCTCAGGCTCTCCCAGCAGCGCCCACCCCAGCGCAGCTCAGAGCAGCTCTGCCTCGCCCATCACCCTTTGGCAGAGCCCTCTCAAGCCCCATCTCTGCTCAAAACTCCCTCCCTGCAGCCCCAGTGAAGCTCTGACTTGGGCACGCTCCAGTCGCAGCCTGAGCTGTTTCTCTCCTCTCCAGACACAGCTAAATTGGTGACAGAACTGCTGCTGGCAGCTGAGTGACACTTACAAGATCCTCAGTGACTCGCAGATATGAAGAATGATTTCTTTATGCCTTTCATTCGACAGACAGCAAACGATTTGATTTCAGTGAGTGAAAATGCAGGATAATCCCCCAACCCAAACTGATTTAATGATAAGCCGTTGTAAAAGTAAAACGCATGGTGGATGAGGGGAAGGAATGATGATAAATGTATCAGAGACATTTAACAGTAGATATCAAACACCACCTGATGCAGGACACCCCTGGACTGGTAAGCCTTGTGAAGGCACACAGGAGGGGGATTATTCTACACATGCTCTGCAGCTCTCTCCCTTCTCTAGCAGCAAGCACTGTCAGGCAGGACAACACGCTGGCCAGACCTCCAGCACAGCAGGGCTTTGGGCTTTGCTCTAAACACTGCTCCTGAACACAGGCAGGAGTGGCTGCAGCCTCTGCAAAACATAAATTACAGCACTGAAGAGATTTTATGCTGTAAAACACAGCAGTGAACTATCAACACTTATCCCTTCCTTAATCCTTTTTTAAGCCCACATTATACCCAGTTAACATCTGGTACAACATAGTTTTTTAGAGGAAGAGCAAACTGAAACAGCTCTACTTGGCAGCATCATCACTCTTGCCTATGAGATTTCATTTATTTCAATATACTGATTATTTTTCATCTGCTTTAAGAAACACAGGAGCATTTTTAAAGGCATTGGAAATACACTACCAAGAGACTAAGCAAATTACTCCCTGGTTTCTCACAGAAAGCATTAGTTTGGCCAGACTCTGGAGAGGTCAGTGTCATGCACCTGAATGCAAGAACAAACTCCTGCATCAAAATGCCATAAGCCCAGCAAGACATCAACTACTGCAAAACTGAAGCAAACCAAAGCATACCCCCAAAAAAGCAGAACATACTCTAGAAAAGAATTGTGTATTCCATCATATTTTCATCAAAATACTTGTTAAGGGTAGTCTAACACTGAAAGCAACAGTTCAGGGAGGCCTCAGAATCAGCTGAACAATCACCCAGAACTACACTCAGGAATCCAAATACTTATGGTCAAAAACAACATGGCCAAGAAATGCAGAAGTGCCCTCTATCACAGCCTGCCTGGGCCTGCTGCACTCCAGCTGGGCTGGCCCAAGCCACTGATGGTCCCTGTCCATGGTCATGGAAGTCTGACACCCATGTGGAGGTGAGCAGGAAACTTTTCTAATAGGAGGAAAGGTAGAAGTCTGCAGAGTTCTCATTTTTCATTTTTAAATAACCCCCAAAAGTACAAGAGCTTTTGCAGTAGGATAGCATGACCCCTAAAAAAAGCATGCTAAAATGGTATTTTTAAAAAGATTAAAGGCAGGAATTTTCTTTCTAGCACTGGAACAAGGAAAATGCAAAATTAGCATGCCCAACAGCGGGCAGGAAAATAATCAGTAATGTGTAACACATTTGCAGGTTCATTAGCATAGCAACATTCAAACAGCTATCAGAGTCTATTATTATTGGTTTAGAGGGTAAAAAAAAGTATTTTGCCAGCAGTTATACAAAATTTAGTTTCAAAGACTTTTGAATCAGTAGCTTGAAAACAGGTAAACGTTTGATGGGTGAAAAAGAAAAATTTGGAGGTCCCCACTCCAAACACAGCAATGGTTTAGTGTGAAGCAGCAGTGAAACATGTCTTGGTGGGGAAGGAATGAATAAAGACCATCAATTAGTTTTATTAATAAAGATAAAAGATGAACAAACTAGCATAGCATCCCTCCCTGACCTAGAGGCAGGAGTGTTTTGCTTAAGAAATGGAAAATATCCAAATTTTGTATGCCCTAATCACACATCTCCAGTGACACTGACCAGAACACAGCTGTACATCCTAACATGGACTTGGCTTGCCAGGGAGTCTCAGGATTATAGGAGAGACACTGAGAGATGAAGTGGTTATTGATTATCTGCAACTGCCACCAAAAAGGAAAGTAGTGAAGGGATCTATGCAAAAAGATCCTTAATTTTACTAAGCACCAAACAAAAACCAGCACAAGCAAAGACAAGGTGATAATAATTTAAGTTTAAATATCCCTATTAAGGCAGCCAACACTTGATCTGGCCAATTGAGCAACTTTGCAGACTATCAATTCATTTTACCAAGCATTCTGTCCTTGGCATTAATGTTCACAAACACCTAAACCTTTCCCAGCCCAGCCTGCATTCTTCTAGTGTAGTCCACATTCCTGAGATTGGAAACATTTTAAAGAAGAAAAAAATACACATAAACAAGCCAGTGATACCATGAGTCAGCCCTCGGTAATCCTTTGAAAAGCTAGCGGACAAACAAAATTTAAGAGAACTTTAAATCTTTATGGCAATTATCAGTGATATAAAAAAGTGAAAGCTGAGAAAGAACAAGAGTCCCAATGAGTGTTACAAGGAGCTATCAAAGCTGTTGTTGAAGTCACTCAGTTTAGCCCTCCAACAGGTGAAGTGTGATATTACTTCATATTAGGGGCAATATATTAAGATATATTTGACAATATATGGTCAAAATTAGGTATTCCCTATCCAAGCATCTTCACAGAAAGCGCTTATGAGCAAAATTGTTTCTCTCTTTTAAACTGTGCTATTGTCAAAATAAACTTTTAAAGATGCCAGATCAAATCCTCTTTAGCCAATATAACTAATAGTCTTATCTGAATAATAAGGAAAAATACAAATAAAATCAATATTATGAGATCTTAAGAATTTTAGTGACACTTCTATTGCAATTTTAATCTTATTTATGTAATAACATTGACTTGCAGTGTTTCCCTTAAGTAAAATCACACCATTATAGAATCTGACTAACCTGCAGGACAGGTTCTCTGAAGGCTTCCCTTCTTCAGCAAGTCATGTTATTAAAACTTATCACTTGGCTTTAAGCAAACATAACACTATTTCATGGTTTAGTAAAAGCTAGTCCTAAAGTAAATTGGTGATGTCACGCAAGCCCACACGCAGGGGGTGGGGAGGCTTAAGCTACAAAGCTCCATTACCTTGCATGTAGGTTACAAAGCAAGCATACCATGAAAGGCTAAATCCCCAAAATCATTCCTTCCCCACACCCCAAGATTTCAAACCTGAATTGCTTCTTTTCCAACAGTGAAATTCTTTAAGACCTTTGATACCAAGTCAATGGAGTTTTCAACAGAAATTGAATTCCTTCAAATTATACTTTTTCCAGCTGAACTTTTTGTTTTCACAGAAGTTGAATCTATGGAGAGGAATTACAGAACTGTAAGTAGTAGGCATATACAGGACTTGTTTGAAAAGACCAATACTTTCTGATTTAGCAACAGTTAAGAGTGAGGTCAGGATGGGTGGGGAGGCTGTCCCCATCTCACCCATTTGGGGAGATACCCTAAAACAACCAAAGTTACAAGTGCCTACTACGTCCTGCTAAAACTCAAGACTAAGACACTTGGCAAACAAGACTTTCTCCCAAAGTTGTAAGCATTTATAGGCTCATCACAGGGGTGGGGGAGGAAGGAGAATAAATCACCTGCACACAGAGCTGTTTTTCAAAATGAGGCACGGTATTAGTACTCTGAGAAAGTTAAACACATCTTTTCCTCTACAGTTTACAAAAGTGTTCATCATGGGGTCAGCTCTGCGTGGATCAAATACATGGATGACTTTTAAAAGTCTGTGCAAAAAGTATACGTAATTAAGTTTCTGTTTTGTTTTTTTTCCCCAAACATACACAAAATCTTCAAAAATAGAGCATGGAGGAAGGAAATCAGGCAGTATTGTACAACGGAGAATTGAAAGAAAATCAGTTTTCTCTCTACTTCAATTCTGTAAGTCTCAAGTCCTCTGACAATTAAGTAAAATCACCACTTCTGGTCGATTTACATAGAACTGATTATTTACCGGCTGCATTTATTCTTTCTTTGGATCCTCAGGACCAAATTAAAGCAATTCTACTGCAGCACAGTAATCAGAACAGACTGAAGTCAAACTGCTATTTAAAATTCACAAACCCATCAAACCTGGACTGACAAAAACCTATACTCAGAAACACAGCCATCTTAAATGACATGATCTACACTGCAAAGAAAGGTGGATGAAACTCCCCAGGGAAAGTTTCTTTTCCTCAGTAGCACCTCAAAAAGACAACTTTGAAGTGGAACTTTGAAAAGGACACAGATCCTGTTACTCTGTAATGAGTTTTAAGGAAGCAACATCTATATTCTGTGCCATTCCTCCCACACATTCTTCAATAACACACTCAGTTTTCTTTTAGCTGAATCAATCCAAAATACATCCTTCAGGAAATGAGCACCTGTTAGGAAACAAGGAGTTCACAGGTTATAGTGCCACAACATGAAAATGTTAGCACACACAAAAAACCATGATCTCTACAAGAATTGGGAAGAATTCATAATCCAAAATTGAAAACATGAAACTCTGATCTGTAGCCTGTTATAAGACAGAACAATTTACATTCATGTAACTTTTAAAATGGAAGTTAAAGCAAGGTTGCACTCAAGTAAGTTTTTTAAAATCTATTTCGCTTTATTGAACAAAGTCAAATTAATTCCTTGGCTGTTAATTTGAATGATGCCAACTTTAACTAGTTATTCCATGAAACTTAGAGATGGGTATATTCATCCCTACCTCAATCACTGCCATAGAATTCACCTCCCCTCTCTTTTTATTTTAAAAGATCTCATGTGACAAATGACCACCATCAAATAATACCCTAAGAACAAAAAATCAAATTCAGAAATAAGCAGTGGCTTTGTAGAATGGAGTACACAGACCCTACCAAAAGTCCCTGTGTTCTGCAGCTACTCGGAGTTGAATTCCACTGCTAAAACCAACCCTACATAAGCTGCAACTAAGAAATGTATCTAAGCACTGCCTGGCACATGATCTCAGGAAATTTATCTTGACAAAGGCCAAAGACCTTTCTGAACTAATCACTGTTGGGTGCTTTTCCCATAAGGTACAATCTGGCATAACCCCCATTTAAAAACTGCAAGTAGCACATCATCTCTAACAGAATTCATCTAGGCTCAGAATCAAACATCAAATAGTGCTCTACATCATCACCTCTCTTCTGTTATGTATTCAGATGCTTTTACCTGATGAGCCATTTTCTCCTCATGTTCTAAGAAACTGGAAAGGGTTAGACAACAGGCCCTTGGAAGTCAGGGACACATAATCACATCATGCTTCCTACAAAGTACCCACAAGAACTCGTAATTCTGTAAGAAATCCCTGCTAGGTACCCAAAAATCTCCCATTTGACACCACTGTGAAGAGATTAAAGAACCAGGAGAGTGTTGGTTTTTTTTTTTTAATTCACAAAACATTGTGCACCCAGACAGAGGCCATCAAGCACAGCCATCCTAAAAGGTCACTCTACCTAAGTCACATGAAATTTGGCAAGGCTACCATGAATACTGTTTGCAGCATTTGAAGAAATAACAGGTTTTGTCAATTAGCTCAGAGTTCTGATTATCCCTTTCTAAATCCTCTAGAAGTTTGATGGATATAATTTCATGTTTTCTTCCAACATGACACAAAAAGAAAAACAGCATTACCACAATTCCCTACAAGTCACTAGCAAACCCATTACTGAAGGTTTTCCATGACAAAAACCTGGAAGATGCATCATCCGGGAACAAAAATATTCCTACTGCATTTGAAATCTAAGAAGCTGAAGTGCCCCCACTTTTCCAAGAGCAGTGAGCAGCCCGTGCAGTGCTGCCCCAGCCCAAAGCTGAGGTGCCCAGCTGCCTCCACGGCCCTGCCCATGTCCCTTCCAAGGAGGATGCAGTGTCCAAGCAAGGGTTAATAACACCACAGTGAGTCTGGCTGCACTCTCTGGTGGTTAATGGTTAATTCCTTCCAGCAGAGAGGGATCACCACAGGAGAAAGCAGCAGATCCCCGATGCCATGGAAAGTGCCTGTGCTGGCAAATCCCAGCTTGTCATTTCATCTTCCTCTGAACCCAAAACCATGTGTCTTATCTTACAAAACCAAGAAGCATCAGAATCATCATTTCTACCAGGCTTACATTTATAAACATATACTAGAAAAATATATAACACCTACCATCCAGAAATACATATTATATTGCAAGAAATGTAATACTTAGCCCCTGGGAAGCAGGAGGGGGAAGAGAAATCTAAACTTACACTTTTATCCAACTGTCAAGCTTTACTTTGCAAACTGCAGCATCACTATTTGTAAAAATGGCAGTTGCACCTGATGACCCATTTCCTCATAGCATCATAAATAGAGGAAACATTCACTTCCACAGTAAAATAATATTATTTTTGTCATCAAAATAATTTTTAAAATGTACATTTAAGCTTAAGCGAGTAAGTAAAACAACACAGAAATATTACAGCCTACTTGGCATAATAAATAATGACACTTCAGCAAAGAAATGGTGATGATAGTAAGAACCAAAGTCTCACATTTTGAAGTAAAATTTATATTAAATTCTGGTATCAGAAAGCTGAACACCATAACATAAGCTTGTGTTCATCTCCTTATGTTTTCATTTTACTCAAAGAAAAATGTTTTTAAACTGAACAAAATACAACCAACTACAATACACATGAGGCTATCAACTCTTAAATTGCATGAAACCAAGACAATCCAGCATGCCTATACTTGTGCAAGCAATTACTTTGCTAAATAAGACCATTTATTCAGATTAAAGCCAGCAGAATTAATATCCTTATCTTCTTTGTATTTTGCATTGCACCGATCTGAGGTACTGCATGCAAATTAAGATTACTAGAAATTGGTTATTTTTAAAGAAGTACAATCTTATACATGTATATTTAATTATTTGTATTGATGATTCCATAATTTCTTCTCTTTCATTATAGTCAACTCATTATTCATAGTTTACGTTTCCAACTATCAGAACTTTTCACTTCCCGTCTCCAAATCAAAAAGCTGCACATTTTAAAGCTGCATTGACACTGAAAAGCATCTTGTACTGCATTTGCAATTAAAGTGACTTTCTCAGATTAATTCTCTACCAAGACTGCGAAGCAAACAGGGATTTTGTTATAACAATGGCTGATGCTCATCACTACAACTGGGAAAGGGAAACACGAGTCCAAGATGCATCAGTGTCTTAAGAGACTCTGGGAAGGAAGTATTAGTGCTGTTTCACAGCCCTCTGGAGGAGACCTCATTTGGTCAAGCACCCTGAAGAAATGCCTGAGTGGAACAGACATGGTGACAGCCAAACTGGGCTGTCAGCAAGAGCCTCCTTCAGCTTAACAAAGCAATGCAGGTCTCTGTGAGGGAACTGGGGATGGGCAGAAAACAACAATTAAACTGAGGACAGGCAAGCAGAGTCAAGTGTCCTGAATACACTCACACTGAAGGACAAGACTATCAGGCACAGCATGAAGGACATGAAGCAGAACTGAAGATATGGACACTGAAGATCTATTTCAAATGAACTTCAATCAGCTAGTGAAAGGCTTTTTACATATTTCTACAGATAGGCAGAATCAAAACAGCTGCCCTGATCCCTTCACATTTTTATTGCCATTCACATGAAAAAGCTTTGCAGCCACCCAAACACATCTGCAGCTCTGTAATATAAGAGCTGCCTTTGTCTACTGGGTAGTTTTGTCAGCAGCAGGAGAGAGGAACGGAAATTTGTCTACAAGAGTTTTTACAAAGCTCTTAAATATCTTTTAAAACACTACTTAAAATAAAAAGCAAAAAAATTAGTATTTGTGTAAAGGTATGGACAATTTGCAAGGTAAAATAACCTGAAAGCTTGAAACCAAATTAAAATCATAGAGGAAGGAAATCAGGTCTTTACTGGTGGATGCACAGGAATTAGTTGTATTCAATAAATTTCAGTACAGCATTAAATGCTATCCCCAGCTGACAAGTGAAATGGCAGCAAATATATAAAATAACAGAACCAACTAAAGTGCCGACAAGCTTTGACTTGAGTGAAAACACTTTTATCTGTAATACTTGCATGTGCAGCTACTAAGAACCCCGGCTTTCCAGCAGGAAAAGGGAGGGAAGGCAGTTTTGTTTTAATTACACACATTACAAATTCTTTAGAAGCATGCACCCTTTTCCACATGCAATACTTCCCTTCTTTGTAGCTAAATATGACACAGCAGAACACAGCCAATCCACCTCCCACCAGGATTCTGCCTTTTCTGTTCTAGGAGTATGTTCAACATTTCCCAGTGATTTAGCAGCCATGTGCTAAAAGAAGATATCAAAAGCTAATAATGAACACGATTCAAGCATTCGTTTTCCAAAGTACGATGAGCAAAGTGTTCTGAGCAGGGAGTTAAAACACCCCAAAATTCTCTCAACTAGCCCTGACAGGTAACAGCCATGCATATACATGTTTTTCCTAGTCAGAGTTCTTAGAGCTTTCCTCTGTTGTTTCAACTTCAATCTTGAACAGGAATATGCAAAATTAATAGGATTGCACAAAACCAACCCAACCCCAAGATGTGCCAACAGTTTCCTTATGAATAGTAGAAAGCACTCACCCATAGTCAAGTTTAAGATTTGTAAGACAACATCTAGGAATTAACTACCAATGCTCCAACTGCAGATGCCCTGCTCCAGGGACTAAGTTACAAGAAAATTACCTCACTTGTTACTGTTAAAGGGTTAAACATACACACTCCTCACAGCAAAATCTCATAAAGCATTAAGTAAAGCCACATTCTGGACATGGGAGAAGCCATTTTCAGAATGATCCACCAAATGTAATTTCTAAAACTAGTCATGTTTTTCCATCAACAGCAACAACAAAAAGCTAGGCAAAATTACATACCCGGTACTAGGATATGATACTGACAGTACAAGCCAGAGAAATCATTCTCCTATTTCTAAGCCATTTTAATTCTGCAAAAATCAGCATCAGTAAGAAGCAGAGTTCTAGTTTTAATAGTTAAAAGCAACCAGCAAAATTACAGGAGAAGATGCAGCAAGGAAGCTTTAACATCAGAACTGCATTCCAAGGTTGTTTCTAACAAATCATTAAAAGTTAATAAAACCCCAAGTTAAGCTGATATCCACATAAGATTACCTCAGTCCTTGCACTCCATTATCCTCAGACTGCTGAGCTCTCAATGCTCACCATACACACATCCATCACATCACATATTAGTATTTTATGGGCACGTGAAATACACTACTGAAGCCCAACACGTGGTTTGCTTCAAGCACCACCATGGAAAGGATCAGACACTGAATCAAATGAGGAAACGTGTAAAACTTGAAGGCCTTCAACCCAAATTTACTGCTGCAACTTAAGCAGCAGAGACCAGAATGTCCAGGAGCCTATTCAGCTACTCCTCACCAAAATGCAGGGGTGTAAATGGCAGGAAGACAGTCATGATTCCAACACATGCACAAGGAACAAAAAAAAATGAGGTGGCATCTCCAAAACTTTCATCTGGAATGTTCCCTGACTCAAGGAGGAAAAGGTTATAATGAGAAAGTGAGACACATTTATGTCTTGGACTGGATTTGTAGGAACATTTGCCTTTTTTTTCCTATATCAAGGAAGATTACAAGGAAAACATACAGTGCCCACAGTTCTACATCACAGAGTCTTAAAAAGTGGTTTTGAGATTTGGATTGAGGGGTTTGCTTTTGAGGGGTGAGGCATTGAAGAGGAGCAGGAGGCAGCTGAGCCAAGACATCTGTGACTGCAAAGTCTTTAAGGCAATTCAAGAAGAGACTGCAAAAAACAAAGCCAAGTAAACAGCTGTATCAGAAAAAAACCCACCATAAAGAACAAGTGTATACCGGCCCTACTTGGGTGTATATTGCTCCAGATGTTCTTTGCCTCTTTCAGACTCAAGAAAATAAAAGCTGTTCAATGCTCATTCATCACACCAACTACTCTTCATGGATACTGCTAACAGCAACTGAGAACAAGTAAGAAGCTCCCAAGCAGCTCTCCACACTCTGACACTGTCAGGAACAAACTCTCCTTGCAGGCAACCCCATGAATTTGAAAATGCTATCAAAGGACAGCTTTGACTTTTTGTTACAAGGAGATAATAAGAACCTAAGCACCTACTGGGAATGGCTCAAAGAATATACATTTTTAAAACACAGAAAGCAACTGGAGACACTTCCTTTAGCAGAAGCAGCAAGAAAAAAGTAGTTGACAGTAAACAATAAGAGAGTTCCACTGGAAGTGAACCATCAATTCAGTGGTTACTGAGGACGGAAAGGAAGGAAGAACAGCAAGAGACAGATTTCACATCACTAAATAAGAGCTCACAGAAGACAAGTCTACGACAAAGAATTTATTCTCAAATGACACAATAAGAAACAAACAAATTCAAGAAAACCAAGCACAGCAAGAGAACAGAAAACATAGCAAGAGAATAATGACTCAGAAAAAGCACACATAAAGGGAGTAACACGCTTAACAATGGCAAGAGAATAAGAGGGACAAATATAAAAAGCTAAAGCTACAAAATTGAAGAATTCTTACAAAACAGCTTGAGGCTACTAAGAAATCATTCTATCAGTATACTACTACTACAAAAACTTCTCCATTACTGAATGAGGAGAGAAAAGAAGATTGATGAAGAACAAGTCCTCACCCAAGAGATCAACTACAAGGTGACCAGCACAATTAGCACAAGTAAATGAGTAAAAATATCCACCCAGACTCCACTGACTATTGGAAAGAACCATACTTATATTTTTTCCAAGTAGGCCAGATCTGATAACATTCAAGAATCTTCCTCAGGAAATCCTTTGAGCCACCTCAAAATCAATAATCCTATCTTTGAAAACTCATGGAGGATGTCTTAGATAATCAGAAGCTTAGAAAAAGGTGAACTATTTAAACCCTTTCTTTAAAACAAAGAAACAACCTCACCTCTCAAAGAAAACCCAAACCTCCATCTGAAAAAAAAAAATAAAAACTCTAAAAACTGAGGGAGAAAGAAAGGAGAGTGAAGGTAGAAACACCTGAGGAATGGATTGTCTTCAGTTCCCGGAAAAGTTAAATATACCCAAACTTTTTCAGCACTTATAAAGTGGAGAGCAGGAGCAGCTGCCTTGGTTATGTCAAACCAGTAAAATTTTCTTCAATGAAAGATTTACCCAGAGGAGGAAGAATAAACATCATGATTTACTTGATTAATGTTTTTGACAGCCTTAAGTACTGATACTTTCTCATGACCAAACTAAATAGCAAGATGCTGACAATTACCATGAATTTCCAAAGAGATCTAAGTGACCATATGAAAAAGAGCAGCCAACAAGGTCAGACTGCTGGAAAAAGCTAATGCTTCCTTGGAATGTATAACTTATGTGACACAGGACGTAATCCTTTCACCTAATACTGCTCCAGTAGATCTCAGAAGGACAACTGCAACTCACTCTGTACACAGATCTTCCAGCCAGACAGGAAGAGTTGGAGAAAAGCCACAACAAAACCACCAAGAGACAGACAATATCACCTGTCAGGAAAGGCTGAGAGAACCAGGGACACCAACCTTCAGATCAGAATACTGAGCAGAGAGGAAGAGTTCTCTCTACCAACAGCAAACAGAATAAGCAACAAAATGTTTTAATTGCAGCAAGGGAGAATTCTATGCAATAGAAAATTAACAGCAAAGTAGTTAAGATTAAAAATAGGCTGCTTGGTGAGGTTGTGGAGTCTCCATCAAATAGGTGATTTTAAGAGCAGGTTAAACAAACAAGTAACAAAAGTAGAATCAGTACTGTCTCCACTGGCCAGAGGACAGAAAGATGAATGAGATAAAAATAAGCATGGAAAAAACCCTGCAGTTAAAACTCTAGAGCACTGATAAGAGATTCTGAAATATTACAATCAACTTTGGTGTCAGATATAAGGAGCTAGTTTACAAAGATGGCTGCTTGGATTTATGTCTACACTAGAGTGCAATTTAAAAAACCCCAAACAACAACAAAAATCAACAAAAAAACCACAACACAAAACGACCTTAAAGAAAATCAATTGTATTTTTCAGATAAATCATCCACCTTTCAATATGTATCAAGGTATATAATTACAAATACTGATGTGCTTTAATATTTTAAAATATTATGAAAAGCTCAAGAATTCATGGAGTCTACTTGAGATGATTCACAGATGGAAAAACCAGGGCCCAAAAGCTCAATGTAGCTGAAGTTACGCAACTCCTGATACCGTGGTGGTCAGACTGCCTGCCCAGCAGTTACCCACACAAGAGCTCTCTCACAAATACTCAAGTAAAAGCACGATTAGGAAAATGGGAAAAAAACCTAATTAGAAGGATAAATCCACACAGAAGCAGTGGGACACAGGCATCCTTTCTGCCTCTCCCACCCCTGTGTATGGCAGTATAGTGGAGTTGTAAGCCCATCCCCAACTAGCCAGGCCAATCAGCTCAGGAGTCTGACCATGAGGACTGGTTTTCCATTGAGATGAGCTACTGACAACCTTCCTGTTCAATAGTGTCAGTCCAATCTTGGTGAAGAGGAGAACCCCAACAGCATATGGAAGGGCAGACACAATGGGTGACAGAAAGACATCTTCCAGTGATCTTCTCGTGCTTTAATGACAGGGAGTAGTGCTCCTCTAAACCCCAGTAAAGCCCACGGAGCAGAGAAACCTACAAAAGAAATAATCATCAGACCTAACACCTTTCTGACCATGTAGTACCACTCATTAATAGATTACTGCTACAGCTATGCAAACTCTCTCATGTAACAAACATTGCCCTACACAGTTTCCATTTTGGTGAAAACATTAAGATAAGGACATAGTCATAAAGAAAAAGTCTCAAAAGCTTCAGTAAAGGCATTGCATCAATTATTTTTTTGCTGATCATGAGTTCATACCAACACAAAAAAACCCTTTGCCTGTAACTTCAAGCACACTATACAAATAATGTATTTGGGGCAGAACTGTCAGAGACAGGACAAAGCAAGCAAAATAAAACAGTGAAGACTAACTTCCTGTTACAAAAAAGAAGGAAATACATGAGTTACAAAGAAACCAGAGAATTTTTTTTCATCAGATGAACTCATCCCTAACTTGTGAAAACGAAATGTAAAAATACAATTCTTTGGGAATTATTTTTTAATATTAGGGCAATACCTCACATACTATGGGTTGAAGTGGGAGTATTGATCTGCTGGAGGGCAGGAAGGCTCTGCAGAGGGATCTGGACAGGCTGGATCAGTGGGCCAAGCTCAGAGATCTGGGGTTCAACAAGGCCAAGTGCTGGGTCCTGCCCCTGGCTCACAACAGCCCCTGCAGGGCTCCAGGCTGGGCCAGAGTGCCTGGAAAGGGCCTGGTGGAAAAGGACCTGGGGGTGCTGATTGAGAGAGGCTGAACAGGAGCCAGGTGTGCCCAGGAAGGCCAATGGCACCTGGCCTGGATCAGCAGCAGTGTGGCCAGCAGGACCAGGGCAGTGACTGTCACCCTTGGCACTGCTGAGGAGGCCTCACCTCCAGCCCTGGAGTTCAGCCCTCAGCTGCTCACCAAAGAAAATCACTGAGCTCCAGGGAAGGGACACAGAGCTGGTGAGGGGTCTAGAGGGTAAATCCTATGGAGAGTGGCTGAGGGTTCTTAGCCTGGAGAAAAGGAGGCTCAGGGGTGACCTCAGTGCTTTCTACAACTCCCTGGCAGGAGGCTGTAGCCAGCTGGGGCTCAGCCTCTTCACCCAGGCAACCAGCAACAGCACAAGAGGAAACAGCCTCAAGCTGTGCCAGGGGAGGTTTAGGTTGGACATTAGGAGGAATTTCTTTATGAAAATAGTTGTTAAACATTGGAATGGACTCCCTATGGAAGTGGCAGAGTCACCATCCCTGAAGGTGTTCAAGAAATGACTGGACATGGCACTCAGTGCTATGGTTGAGTTGACAAGGTGGTGACCAGTAAAGGCTGGACTCCGTGATTTCAGAGTCTTTTCCAACCTAATTGAATCTGTGACTCTGTATCCTCATTTTTGTAACATTGTACATTATTTATATGCTATTTCACCAAGTCAAGACTTCATGGAAAAAGCTCAGGATAACGATGTCGACTTTCTCAAGATTATCACAAATATGAACAGGGTTGGGAGTAAATTTCTTTTTTATTTATTTATTATTTATTTTATGTTTTCAGTGCAAAGGAGGTCTAACTCCAGTCCTCCAGGCTTTAGCAGAGGAGACAAATACTATCCTGCACTCTTACAGCTTAGCTGTCAAATCATCAGTAACACCCTACTGGCTGAGAGGATGAGCCAGTCCCACCAACAGGTAACATCAGCAAGTGCATCCCACTGACTCCAGAGTTTGTTTCTAACCTGGCTTCACATGTAGACAAATCCTCATTTCTGTGACCTTAGTTAAAAGCCACAAAGGCAAACACGTACTCAGACCTCTGTCTGAATGTTCTACTTCAAGAATAAATTACCACAGGCCATTTCTAGCAATGTTTTAACACATTTCTAGGGATCAGAAAAACCCCCTAAACCTTACCCAATCACTAGATTTTTCACCGGAATACAAATGAAAACATAGGCTCAGAATTACTTTAAATATTGACAGAGAAGGTTCCTCTTAGTTTTTTAAGATACAGCCATCAAGTTTACAAAAAACATACAACAAGCAGTCTAAACAATATTCAATGTGTGATTATCATTATTTCTGCATAATTCTGAGAAGTGGTAAGCTAGGTCACCAATGACAGCACTTCCAAAAACATTAAATAGTAATTAATATTTAACTTAGTTACTATGCAATGTTTCTCAGTACAAAGTTCCATAACCTCCTACATAGGGCTGAAAAATCTGTGTCTAGTGGATACTGTATAAGTATGGCAGCCTGTTTTCCAGACAGATGAGTAATTGTATTTTTTTTCCTTTGAAAGCATAAGAATCTTTTTTGAAAGCTTTTTTTTAAGTATATTTAAAAACTATGGAACTTTAACTTTGTCCACTTTTATTCTTGTGGTTCAGACTCTTATGATGCTAAAAAAAACCCCAAGCTAGTCAGCTTCAGGCTGCTGCTGCAAGCTGTCTCAAATCACAGCAGACACCAGTACAAGTCCCTGCAGACTCCCTGAAAAGAAGTGGAGAATGACACTACATTGGAGACAAATCTTGGGAGAAGCCAAGAAAAAATGTGAAGATAAAATAAAGATGATCATACAGATAAAACTGCAAAGTTTCTTTGACAGTAAAGGAGAGTTCTATCTCTTGCTGGGTGACAGACTAAAACCTTAATTCATCTGAAGCCTATCCCAGTGAAGATTTGGGTTTCAACTACACATTAGCTACAGCCACACAGATAAGTTAAGGCCATTAAAACAAAATTGAGAAAAACTTCTAGTGAATCTCAGCTAAACCACTAGCTTGCCATCTGTTGTGGCAGCAGCTTATTGAAGATAAGCAGCCTGGAAGCATTATGGCAATTAAGAAATCTTTTGGTCATTAACTCCACACCAATTAAACACTAAAGGCTGGCAGAACTGTACTGTGGCTCAGAACTGCTTCCTATGGTGAACTCTCCTGTTCCCAATGACTGGTTTCACGATGAGACAGTGTGGTAAAGAACCTTCAACATTTACTCAGGCACTTCTTTGCCCATTGGTAGCCCACATGTGTGTGTGTTCTCCTACTCAAAAATAATTTCCATGCGAGCACACACAGTATTTACTTTATTCCTACACTTACATAGCAACCTCTTTTACCCACATTCAAAAATACCATGTTCCAAAAAGCCTCAGTACATGCACACACATTCTTGTTCATGCATCTGTCCATGGATGTGTCTCTGGGCTTGCATCACCATTAGTGTTATCCAAATTCAGAGACTCCTATGTACCTCTGCAAAATATTCCCTACAACACATTTGAAAAAGTCAACTGCTGAGTTTAATATGGTTATAGAACTTGAAAGAGGTTCTTTAACTTCCTTTAATATTTATAAACTAACTGAGGTCTGCCTATGACAACACGTTTTACTCAAGGCATTTTTAAATTAAACTACCGAGCTCAGTGGAAAAAATACAGCTAATATTAGAAATATCTGAACTACCTGTTCAGCCTTGAGAAGAAGAGAAGACTGAGAGGGCACATCTTATCAGTGTTTATAAAAATCTGAAAGGAGGGTGTCAAGCACATGGAGCAAGATTCTACTCAGTGCTGCCAGGCAAGAGGTGGGAACTGATGCACAGGACATTCCACCCGCACATGGGAAAGAATTTCCTCACTCTGCAGGTGACTGAGCCTGGAACAGGCTGCCCTGAGACACTGGGATTCTTCCTCACTGGAGATCCTCAAGAACTGTCTGGAAACCACCTGGTGCAATGTGCAGGAAGTCCCTACAGGCAGGTTGGACCAATGACCCCACCATGATCCTGTGCAACTTCAGCAATTCTGTGTACAATTTTATGGTATCATCACCTTCCTAGCTTAGGAAGACTTCTGCTCTGAGACATAAAGTTTCTATTTCTGCACACAAGGAAAGAAAGAAACAAACAAATCCAAAACCACCCCACCACCAAAAACCAGAAAACAAGCTTTGGCATGAAGAAGAAAATCACAAAAAATCATTGTAGTTTGAAAACAAAATTATTTTAGCCCCAAAATACAGATGAAATCACAAAGTTTGCAGTGGCCACAGTTAGTGCACTGACTTCAACCACATCAACACACAGCTGTTTGTACTGGTTCTCTCCCTTTGAAAAGAGCCTCAAAGAGGGAAGTGGGTGACAGAGTGTATTCAAGTCTGGCACCCCTGCCTAAAGCCACATCTTTTGCTTCTCACGAGCCATCATTGATGCAGTTTGACAGCACAAAGCTGAAAGCAGAACAGGAGTCAAGGTGGAGTCTCACAGCATTACGTGTACATTACATTTAATATGGTTTCCAATATATTTCAACAATAAGATATGCCCTCATACACTGACTTTACAGTCATGGCTTGCATTAATTAACAAACTGCTTTCAGGAAAATTATTCAATTGCCAGCCTTTTCCCTCCCTCACTTTACAATGCTGGGATCATGACAGACATTCAAAACCTGAGGGACATGACCAAAACTTCTCAGTCAAATTGGAAACACAAGTCTATATCATGCCATGCTTAGCTAGTGTGTTCAACAGTCTGCCTCTTTCTTGAGCTCACTTGCTCATTTCAAAAGGCCAAGCATATTTCATGTACCATCAATAATACTTGCTCTTTTACAGTTTTCTCCCCTCATTCACATTAGCTCACCTCCTACTTCATCCAAGAGGAAAAAAACCCCAACATTTCAGTCTTATTCCATCCTTCCAAAGACCCCACCTTCCTTCACTGCCCACAGACTTCTGGTAACTTCACAAACCTGTAACTGCCACCTGTTTCTTCTGACACACGAGGAGAATAAAAGCAGACCAAAAATAGATCAACCCCCCGAGAAAGCAGTGTTTTTCTACATAAAAAGGTGCTGCTTCAGGGTCTTGTTCAGATGTCAGTCTAGTTGGCAAATATCCATTTAGAGCTCCTAAATGACTGATAGTGGTACAGGAAGAATATTCATTGCCCAGAGCTCAACACTAACACTGAGTTATCCTGCACTAGCTCTGGCAGCAGCCAGCCTGCCAGCACACAGCTGTGCTGAGACCACCTGACAGGCAGATTGCTACCCTAAATCCAGATCATGTATTAGCTTAGATGACCAACTTTTGACAAGAGCTGGCTCAGGAGATAGATGGTCCTAACACAACATGCCATATGCATTTCCTCCCTTCTCAACAGCTTCATGAGTGCTATAAGTGACATTCCCAGTACTGTAAAACCTTCAGTTTCTGATCCTGTAGAGAAACATGCCTACTGCTCTACTCTTTCCTTACTTCTGGAGGACTCATTTCAGAGGTTACTTCTGCTGTGCCTGCAGATTTCGAAAAGGAGGTGAAACCTTAAGGGGGAAGTAAAAAGCTAACTACAAAAAAACATATTTCACAATTAATTCACTGGTGTCCACAGAAGTCTAAGTAGTAAATCCATTTGTGCAGACCTCAGTTGCATTTCTATTCCTAATTCAGAAATTTACAAATAGCTATGGGTCCATGGAGCCCTTTGCATTTTTGAAGGACAATTACTGTATTTAATTACTACGACTAACTTATCAACCATATATTATTTAACAAACAGATATCAATCACTAGAGTTTTATATGCTGGTGATGCATGTATGTGTTAATATCCCATCTTTGGAAAGGTCATGCCTACAGCACATGTACAGGTTTGTGACATAAACCAAACACTGCCCAGTTCTCTACACAATTTTGTCTTGCTTTAAGTAGAGAAGACACTATTTCCAAAATGAGCAACAACTGACTTAGGAATCAAAGTGAGCAAAGCTGACATTGCAATTCAAGCCATGACTAAACAATCACTTTTGATATTGCAGGCATAATTACTATCTAGAAGAATAAAGATGGGCATCTGAAAATGCACATCTAGAACAGTGAAGTCCTCTGTGCTGCCAGCCAGACACTCCTATCCAGGCTGCTACCTTTCCCTGGAGAAGACAAGAAACAGCTATTTAGAGCAGCAAACACTGCCCCAACAGCTGATCACATCCTCCATCTGTCTGCAGCTCAACACAGACCACTGAACTGCTGCCAAAGCAGTTAAAGGGAAAAAAAAAAAAAAGCCAGCAGCTTTTTCCTAAAAGCAACTGCTATCCATGAACCCTCCCAGAAATCAGTCCCCACTGCCTATTGCAGCCCCTCCTGGGCCACAAGCAATGTACTTCCCACAGCCTCATCTCATGGAGATGAGGCCATGAGAGAAGCCTCGAAGACCAGATACCCTAAAGTGACAAGCCTGCTCAAGATCCAGGCAGTCCACAGCTCTGGACTTGAAAATAATTACTTTTGTGACCTTGTAGAAACTTAATGATTTACCTGGACGATTGTGGTCTCATGTTTTTGAACATCCCTCACAAGTAACCACCTGTCAAAGCTACTACAAGCCAGTTCAACAGATCAGTGTGTGAAAGGAGGACTAACAAAGATCTGCTGTGCATGAGGACTTTGTGACATTCCACAGTAACCACATAGATGCACCTACAACTTACTGTGTTTTCTTCCTCTAGGCCTGAGGAGAGACTGTGCATAGGAGCATTGCATGGAAGAACACAGACATTTTTCTTCTGAAAAACGTACAATGAAATAAATCTTTTGTTTCCTCCATACAAAAGAGCAAAGTTGTTCTTTAAGTTTTTAGATATGACCCAAGGGGGCGTGTATCATAATCTATTTGAGCTCAACCTTTTTTTGGTTTTTAAAAAGGAAGAAACCATAACTGAATAGGCAGGTAGAGGCTAAGCATGGCTTCCTACATAGGATTTTTGCCTTATCCAACTTCAGGTACTCAGCTTCTACCAGAATCTCCCCAAGCTTCCTTTAATAAAGAGTGGAGAGGGATGGCCACTCTAGAGTGATGCAGAACATGAATGGCCTCCTCTCAGATGCCTGAGCATCTATCATTCTATCATTACTAGGATTTTCAGATGAACAGAACTACCTCTGTAGCTTTTGCAGAAGAGGAGTTGGTTATTTAAGACCACAGTTAAAGCTCCCACCCCAAGGAAGTTTTTCACCAGTGCTATTACCAATCCAACATGAACAGCTTCAGGTCAACAGCCTGGAAGAGGGTCACAGGCAGCCCCATTAATTTTCCCCCTAAAATCCACTTTGCAAAACAGTGCCTGGACTAACTTCTGCACCACTAAAGCAGCTGTACCTTCTCTATTAAAAAAAGTAAATAACAAGAAAATATTTAGGAAAAAGCATTTACTTCATGTAAATGCTATATTACTTAAACCTATCTTTAATAGTATTTCTGGTGTGTTTTCTCACAGGCAGGGAGGTGAAGGTCAGTAATGTCATAGGCTGCCTTGAATTTTTACAACACAAAATTAAGTAATTGTTGTGTCAAAAAAAAAAAAGGCATATTTACTATACTGCATTCTCAGAAAAGCCTCAATTTGGGCAGTTCCTGTAATACCATGAAGAGTGACATCATAAATGTCATTTCCCTGCTGAACTCATCATTTGCAGAAAAGGAACTGAACTGCAGTATTCTTCCAGACATTTATCTCAAATTTTTCATAATGCTTAATTATCCTAGGAAAATCCCACATATGGAAACTTCTTTCTCAAAACAGATCCGTCCACAGCTACCTTGGTCACTATTTAAATTTAAAAAAAAAACCAAAAACACAAGAAAGGAAAATGTAGGGATTGTTTCCATTACCTTAATAAAAGGGGATATATGATCTCTTTTCCCATCAGTGAAGGAGCCCAAATAAATATTAAACCTTCTTTGATTACTCAGATCCCTACAAATGCAGAACACCGTCTAACACATCCATGAAGCCCTGTACATCCTAAGCAACTCCAGTTATTTCTCCCAATCACTTCTCCACAATATGTCTTCAGTAGAATTGTATTTATCCAGGACCACTACTGCTACACACACATATCAGGGTCTGATCTTTAGTCTCACAGGCACCAAGTACCACCAAACTGAATTTCCACATCTACTCAGCTCTCCTTGCAAGGCCATAAGAGAGGCCGACTGGATCTCTCACTGTGAAGGAGAAAGGATTCAAAGAACCCCCTCAAGATGGGATATCCCTACAACATGAGAAATGCCATAACCAAGGAAAGAATGTAATATTAAATACTTAAATAAAGCTTCAGGTACTGTTTGGGGTCAAAAAACTCACAGGAGAAGAACTGGACAAGAATCCTGAATATTCTCATCAATATACACCTATTTCAGAACTAACTTTTCAAACTAATCTACTTCCAAATTAAATCAACAAGGTTTTGCTTTCAGAGTCATGAAACAAAAGGGAGGAGGGAAATAGAGTCACTGTGTTTTTTCAAGTAAAAAATTTCTCTCTCAATCGCTCACATTTTGCAACCAATACAGCAAGGGAAAAAAAATCCTCTGCCTTCACACCCAGAATCGAATGTCTCCTAACAAAGCCAAAGGGAGATCCTTAGCTCACACAGATCAGACACCACTGAAGCAGATCCCATTTTTTTTGGTACACTTTTGGTACCAAAAGTGTTTCATTTAACAATTTACAACTGATTATTCTCATTATCAGCTGACCATGATGTTGCAGGTGCTGGAGGTGGAGGAGAAATGGAATGCTCAGGGATGGGATATACATCAAGGTCATGAGGACACACAGACACACACCTCCCAGGAGCAGCACTCCAGGATCTGACCCAAGCACCCGTACATGTGCCTCTGGTCTCAGGTCTGAGAGCTGAAAAATGCCTTAACTGAGCATGGGAAGCAGCTATGAAAGAGCTAATAATGTGAATGTTATGCAACACTCACTAAGCAACATCCACTAAGCTTGTTTTAAAGTTTGAAACATTCTGTTTAGATTCTGCTTCTAAATTAGCAAGTTAACTCAACCATACCATCTAAAGCAAATCCTAATAGTTTTATCCCATTCTGTTTCATCTCCTTTTACTAAAAAAAGTAGAGGATAAGCTCTTCAGGGCAGGCACTGCA
This sequence comes from Petroica traversi, assembly GCA_025920805.1. Lineage (NCBI taxonomy): Eukaryota > Metazoa > Chordata > Aves > Passeriformes > Petroicidae > Petroica > Petroica traversi. The sequence continues at coordinate 25,543,722 of JAHLSL010000015.1, forward strand.
TGCTTATTAAAAAAATAAAAGAGTGAACTACCTTTAGTCAGAGGAACAAATTTACTTCTTGACTGTCAAAAAGGCTTATTTTTCTTCAAGTCAGTGTTGAGAGTGTTTATAAGTACCTGAGGAGCAGAGGTTATTATACTGTTTTATTAATTGGAATTCATCTAGTTTACCTGAACCGTGACAAAAATTGGCCAAAATAAGTCTGCTTTTGGAGAGGAGGAGGCCCTACACAAAAGCACAAAAGCTACCTATGACACCTTTCTCTTGGTCTTAGGAAATAAAGCCAGACACAGTTAGAGGGTTGGGGGTCAGTACCTCGGTATTTTAATGGGATCCCATTCGATGCATCCCTTCACCCAGGTGAGATGTGAACAATGCACACACCCCATCCATCACACACACCAGCTTTGGACCTTACACACTGGCACATCTAACAAGGGAGCCCAGAATGGGGCTGGGGTGGGCTCACCTCTAGTTTACAGAGTCTGTCCTGCTAGGGGACCGTGACCTCTCAAGACAGCAGAATGTTTGGTCCCCTAATTCTACAGTTTTGGGGTGTTTAGTCTCCTGGCCTACAGGTTTTTTTGGTGAAAAAAACAGGCTAAGTTATCAGACTCAGAAAATTACAAGTATGCATGCTAATACTTGTGCATATATAGAACTGTGTAAAAAGTATACAAAAGAAAAAGCAAAAATCATTTTGGCATCAGTTATTTGCTGAATTTCTGAGCTCCTGACAAAGCTCCTCTTTTGAATGTTTCCTTCCTTTTGAACATTTGAATCATGGAAGGGCAAGAGAGAACAGGGAAAAACTCAAATCATAAATCAAACAGATAGCAGTAAAATAGAGTGAGTTACAAAGCTGCTGAAGAAACTGGCAATGTACGTTCTGCTATGTATAGAATCTCTATTTAAAAAGCAGTACCCCATAATAAAGAAATAGTCCACTGAAGTATTTCATTAAATTCTAAAACAGCTCTCAAATGTAAGAAGATTCAATACATTACTACACTTGCCATATAATACTTCGAAAAATGCCAGCAAGAGAATTGTAAAGTGGCTACTAAATTATTCCCTTTAATAACACAAGATTGGTCAGACCTGTAACAAAAAGTATGGTCTGCAGCTGATCAGCTACTGACATACTACTCTTCACTCCAAAATACCCTGAACATAGTAAAGAATAGCCAATTTTACTGTAGTGTAGGTATGAATTATGCTGTGGTTGCTGGAGATAATCAAATGCCTCTCACAACATCAATAATCCAACTGTCCGTCAAAAACTTATAGGATCAAATTAAGATAGCCTGATGCAAAGCATTATTGAATTAATACAAAACTTAAACAAACATAACAGAAAGCAAGATCTATTTCTATAAATACGCATATTAAAAAGAAAAAATCCTAGAGAAGTCCCGCAGCAGCACTGGACAGCTAAGTGACTTGGTTTCCAGTTCCTGTTAAAGTTGACAAAATTACAGGTTCCCAAAACTGAGACTCCCTTGCACTGATACACTGCCAAAGCACCATTAATTTCACTATCACTCCAAACATCTGACAGTGCTCCAGAGGATGAATTCAGATGCTATAAAGCATGTGCAGGGAATAACACACCTTCCAGGAAGATTCCGTTAGGAGTTGCCCACTTGCCTCTCAGAACAAGACTTAGCATGTACTCTAATGCAGAATTTAGCCTACAGCCTTAAAAAAAACCCCTCCAGATAAGATGTAGAAAAATATCAATTCAAATTTATTTGTTAGGTCTAACAGGGTTAGCTAGAATTTCAATACTGGCACATGAGCTTTTACTCTGAACCATAAATACAGTAATTTTTAAACTAGAGTCAATCTGTTTTATAAAGCAGGTTCAAAGTATACATTATTCTGAACAATTATTGACACAAGAACATGGATCACACACACAGGATCTTTCCTTTAACATCCTGTTTCATTCTGTCTTTTAGACAAGTTTTGTAAGAAACACCTAACAGAACACTAGCAGAAGGATGTGCTCACCCCATCCAGAATGGCTGCCCTAAAACCAGGTAAGTGGCAAAAGCTGGAAACTGCATGAGAGCATAAGAACAAGTGCAGCAACCACTAAATTCATGGGGTCTGGTGGTTATAAATTACATCTTTTCAAAGATTAAACATTTAAGCTTCATCAGCAGAGAACTGGCCAATGATTTCTTTCTCCCACCAAAGGGAACTTCACATTATTCTGGGTAATATGAAAGTAAAGCAAGTGTGGTTACTACTTTATAGCTATAAGTGTGTTGCTTACTCTCCACCCAGCCAAACTAAATATTGCACCTAATTTAGAAGTGATCTGTCATGTAAAATACAGTTTTCTTTCTAAGCTTCATCCAGAAAAAACATCTGCAAGTCTTTCACTCAAAAAACCGAGTCTTGCTTTGACCATGTACCCTAAACTATCATATTTTTACATGCCATTAAGGTGATCAAATTTTCATGTTGGCAAGAGTCATGCAATGATGCTTTAAGATTGCACCTTTGCAACAAGATTATCAGTGAACTGTTAAGTACTGGTAATTTTCATGTCACAACCATTGGAAAGCTATTGAAAGTGTCAAGAAAGAGGCCACTGAAACCACTACTGAGGAAGGAACACCAACTTTAAAGGAGCATTATGGGGTATAAGCATTTACCTTTCAAAAAACTGAGCACAGGGTTTTATCTATCCCCAAAATCTCATTCCAATATGTTTACTGTTTGATTGATCAAAGTCTCTGCTGCAGGTTTATTCTAGTTTAACTAACTGATCTGTTTAATTGACTTAACTCTCCACTTGTCCATCAGTCTTCAGAACCACTTGTACCACACTACAAAGTGAAATGGAAACAAATCACATACACATCTAAGAGTAGAGGAAAAAAATCAATTAAGACAAAGTTACAAATGCATTAAGTCACATGTTGTGTACACTTACAAAAGTATGAATGACATGTAAGCAAGTGTAATAGACAGATGTATTCTCCCAAAAATTTAGTGCTGAAACACTGGATGCAATTTTCAAGACATGACAAACTTTCAGAGAGACTGAGAAATTTTATTAGGAACTACCTAGCCTGAAAGAATAAACACGAAGTAGGCAGATTATTTTGGCTTTTAAGATAAATTTCAGAAAGATCCCATGCAGTCTGATGAGAATCAAAGGTCAAGACTACACATAACCACAAAACACAAACATCAAAATACTGGGGGAAGTGGAGCCATGTCAATGTCCCATTCTGAGCGTCACTTTGCTGCTGGTTTTATTTCCCTCAGCATGAGGACGTTTAACAATACCTAGGAGCCTGTGCCTGGAAAGGTTTGTGATCTAAGATGGAAAACAAAACAAGATGCCTCTTCTCACTGAAGGTTTAGTCAGAACAGTGCTGAGTGATGACTTGCAAAGTTGCAAATAAAAACTTGCACACCTCTTTGCCATCAGGCACATCATTCTTCTGGATATCTAAGTCACACAAAGGGTACTGGCCCAAAAGGAAATTATGCGTGAAGTAAGTATCAGATCAGGACAGACATAGAGAAACAGTTCATCTAAAGTACCCTGGATTTTGTGTAGCCAAGCATGAAAGCGTATGAACCCAAGTTTTAAAGAGAGGGGAAAAGAATTCAATCTACAATCACCAGACTGATTGTTGACCCAGCAAAATAGATGGGTACAAAAATACATGGAGAACAAAATAAACTCATTTATTATCTCATGGCATTTCAGACACGTTTCATCACAAAAGCCAATTCACCAATTTCCCCTTCACGTGCTCAACAAGTTTATGAGAGCAAGAGGAAACGGAGCAGGTGGTATGACATGCACAGGGAAGTCTGAAGATGCTGTCAGCAGGAAATGCTGCTGTAAATATGATACCTGAACACAAGCTCTGTGTTGATAACAAAAAACTTGAGGTAACCTTCAAAAGAGAAAGGAACATGAACTTATTTGCTCTTTTGCTACTTGACCCAATAGGACACCCTTTTAAGGGCTTAATCTTTGAGTATTTTTTTCTTGGGAAAAAAATACATTAAACTACACAATCTGCTCCCAATAAATTACACCGTAATACGAAATAATGTAATAGATCTAAATTATTCCAAGGCACCAGAGTGCCAGCCACATTCCAAGCTACGATGAATCCCCTTTGCTTAATAACTAAGTTGGCTACTGCAAAAAGGGCGTAATGGTAAAAACAAAATAAAAAAAAATACGCAGGTGTATTTTTGCTTTCTCAAGGCCTGCCCGCCAATCTCTTACAGCTCCTCCATTAAGGTGAGACCCCGCGGATGGGGACGCCGAAGCCGATTTCAGGACAAACCCCGGGACGGCACGGCCCCGCGCAGCCGGCGCGGCCCTTCCCCCACAAAGGGTGGGGAGCCGCGGACGCTGCCCAGCC
>JAHLSL010000015.1:25548533-25575021 GCA_025920805.1 Petroica traversi
CGCGGGCGAAGCGGGGCTGTCACGGCCACGGGGACTCGCTCGGCCCCGGCGCCGCTGGGCAGAGTTACCGTCCAATATGGCGGACACAAGGGGAAAGTGATCCCCCTTTACGTTGGGGGGCTCCCCCTCGGCGCTGACGGGAACCCGCCGCGCGCGGCACGCTGGGAGTCGTAGTTCTCCGCGTCGCCACGGCCTGTTACCGGTACTGACATCGGACTGCGGTTCCCAGCGTGCATCGCGACGCCCGCCTGGGCGCGGCGGATGAGCTCATCCGTCTCCGCGGGGGCTGCTGGGAGCTGTAGTCCCCCGCCGTGCCGTTAGCCGCGCCGGCCAGCGGTGCCACCCCGGTCAAGGGACTACAGCGCCGCCCAAGAGCCACGTGACGCCTTAAAGGGGCCGCAGTGCTCGGGGATGCTGTGGGCAAAGCCCCGCGCCAGGGCCGCAGCCTGCCCGCCGCTCCGGCATCACCCCGCCCTGAGAGCGGGGCTCATCTGCCATCCTCTCTCTGTGCAGCCTTCCTCAGAACCACACAGGCACCACCGTCCCCAAATCCCACGTAAGGCAGGCTGAAAATGGAGGTTACACCACGCGCACTGGGGCTGAGGGCACTGCTGTGCCCCGAGGGGCCGTGAGGCGGCTGCTTGAATCACCTGGAAGCGTTCAATAAATGCGTACATGTGGTGCTTGTGATGGTTTAGTAGCATTCCACATGGTCCAGTGGTGGGCTTGGCAGTGCTGGCTTAATGGTTGGACTCAAGTCTCCAGCAACCTGAAAGATTCCCTGATTCCATGTTTTTCCTCAGAGTGCACAGTCACTCACAGGCCAGGAAAGTGAAATGCTGTAGCTCTGTCCTTTGACATGACCGGGTAGCGTGATGCTAAAATCACAGATGTGATCACATTAAAACTGGTGATAACTTCATGGGATCATGGAATCCATCAGGTTGGAAAAGACCTCTGCGATCGAGTCCAACCTATGACCAAACACCACCGTGTCAATTAGACCGTGACACTGAGTGCCACGTCCAGCCCATCCTTAAACACCTCCTGGCATGGTGACTCCACCACCTCCCTGGGCAGCCCATTCCAATATCTAATTACCCTTTCTGTGAAGAAATTCCTCCTAGTGTCCAACCTAAACCTCCCCTGGCACAGCTTAAGATTGTGCTCTCTTATCCTGTCATGTTCCCAGGGGAAGAGGCCATTCCCCACCTGGCTACAAGCTCCTTCCCCATAGCAGGGATTGATAAGGTCACCCCTGAGCCTCCTTTTCTCCAGGCTGAACACCCCCAGCTCCCTCAGCCACTCCTCATCAGACCTGGGCTCCAGACCCCTCACCAGCTCCATCACCCTTCTCTGGCTGCAATGAAATGCTTTAACTTTGGCAGGTGAGATGCAAAATGCACTGGTGTGAGCACACCTGGTGATTGCTTAGGGCAGTCTAAAATCTCTTTTGCAGCATCAAAATTGTGAAGGCATTGCATGGTTGTGATGGTGGGGCAGAGGGTAGTTCAGGAGCACAGGCATATTTGCCTTTCATTCACTGATGACCATACTCACTTAAAAGATCTCGAGAAAGACAACATCAGGAGTTTGGGGAGAGCAGTGGAAGAAGGCACTAATTTCAGCATATCCTGATGATGGGTGGTGGTGCCAGCAGAAGCTGCCATCCATGCTGAATCTGTTCCAGGCTTAGTTGGCCTCAGCACACACAGAGGAACTTTGCTTGTATGTGCAGACAGCTGTGACACCAGGAGAACATGTTTGTTTGTTCTATGGTCTAGCAAATGGAAAGAGGTTTTTGGGCAGGGCCCTGGTCTTCATAAATGCATTCAGTGCTCAGCACACACAGGGCTGCATAAACAGCAAATAGCAGTGGCAAGAGTAGCTGTGTGCACATAACTGTACACAACCTTTTGCCACAGACAAATAAATTCCAGACCTTGAAGTAGAAATTTGAAGTTGACTTATCTTCGTAATATATGGCATTATTTTCAGAGCTAACATCTTTCACTTGAAATGGTGACACAGTCTTATATAGGGCCGTCTTTATCTTCCTTTCCAAATTATATTTTCACTTGAACCCTCTTCATTTAACACCATGCTTCTGCAAGAAAGATTACAGCTCTGTCAATCTCTCCATCCCCTATGTATTACAGATAAAAAGCATTATTATGAGAAACTATTGTAGTAAAATCACTCAACTGTACAGAACCTAAGTAATGCTACTTAGTCTGACATCACAGTGCTTAATTCTGATAGCCTTATTGTGGAAACAAATGTTTTCTTTTACACTTCAGAAAATAAGAGACATCCTGATGATTTTTGTTTTTTGGATCCTGCTTTCAAGTGCAGGACAGTAAACTTTTATAAACTTTGCAAGTGAAGGTCTTTTTTTTAAAGCTGCAGGTAAATACTCAGGGAAATGAAGTGCTCTTATGGGTTTGCACTGAACTTAGCTACCACACCTTGTTTTTAACTTACAATTAGCTGCTGAGACAGTAGGTTGTTTTAGAAATGAACTCGCTGCTTTGATGGTGGATTTGAATGTTTGTATGAACCGGAACAAAAGGCAGAGGAAATTAATTTGACTGCTGTGGAGACCTTCGACTATTTTTCTTGTCCTTACTTGAATTAAATTACTTATAACATTCCACCTCATTCCTAAGAAAATAAACTCAGTCATTTGAACAAACTAACTTTAATTTACCTCATTGTTAATCTAAAGCATGGCATGGCATTTCAAAATCCTTTTGGGGGAAAAATTATTTATACTCTGAAAAATTTTCACATTTTCCAGGAATGGCATATATAAAAACTCACTGCATAAACAGTGCAGATCACTGCAGGGCTTTCCCATGCTCTTCCTTTGAACCAACCCAGTTTCAGCAGCATTGTAATTTTCCCTGTGAGCCATTAAGTCAATAAAAGGCTGAATAGAGAGCTCAGGTCACAGTTACCTTTGAGTTCTGCCTTCAGGATGTCAAGGTGGCTGCAATAACTCAATATGCTTTTACCACCTCGCTGGAATATTTGTACTGGTCTCCTGTTGCATGCGGAATGATGTAAGGAGTCTCTGCACTGAATTGCTGTAAAAACCTCAAGTAAAAGTTAAGAGACCTGTTAGTCATTACTGGTTCTGAAATAATACTTTCTGTGCCAGCAAGGTAAAAATTTATGGTTTCTTCAGTTTCAAGGGTTCTTAATTATGCATTTAGTTCCCAGTTTTGCAGGTGCTACTCAATGACAGTGGCAACAGACAGAGCTCAAAGGAGCAACTTGTGCACAAGGCATTGCCATGAGGAGTTAAAGCACACCCAGGTTTTCAGGAATCCTCTGGCCTGAGTTGTACCAGCTGTGTGATGCTTCCAGTAAATTTCTAACCAGTTGAAGTCCCTGATAAGGACAAGGGCAGTTGATTTGGAGGTATCCTTAGTTCCTCAAAGACTTGTTCATTGGCATCATCATCCTGGCTGCAGGTCTGCTGCTGACTCCCACATTCTTTGTTTGCCACTTGATTCTAATCCAGAGGCTCTCAACTGTGCCATCAGCAACTGTGAGCTCCATACCTTCTAACCCTTCTATTCCATACAGTGCCACCCATCTTCTGCCCTGCCTTTCCCTCCTCAGGAGCCTAGAATCATCCAAAATGGCACTCCAGTCACAGGACTCATCCCACCAGGTTTTATTCATGCCAATTATGTCACATCTCTGGGACTGGGCCAAAGCTTCAAGCTCCATGGTTTTGTTCCTTTTCTGTGTGCATTAGTGTAGAAACATTTCAGGTGTGGTAAATTGTAGCCAATACCTTGTAAAGCAGATTAAGGGATTGAGGGATCCCATTAGTGCCCATTTCCTCAGGTTTTTGGCACACAGTGCCATCACTCCTCACTGGTGAGCCTGGTTTTATCCCTTTCCCCCTTCCAAGCTAGTTTGAAGCTCTATCAAGGAGCCACACTGGCTCCTGTGGTACAACTCTTTTCCCCCTCTGGGGCAGGTGCATCACATCAGTGGTCAGTAGACCAGGTGTTGAGGGGATCATCTCATGGTCAACAAACTCAAATTTTTACCAGGTACACCAACCTTGGAGCCACATATTGAGCTGATGGATCTGCCTGTTCCTAATAGTATTATTCCTTGTAACTGGAAGGATCAAGAAAATCAGTACCTGTGCTCCTGATCCCTCTACCCACTGTCCCAGGGCCTTGAAGTCTTTTCTGATTGCCCTCAGACTTCTCTTTGTTATTTCATTGCTGCCAGCTCGAAAAACCAGTAGCAGATAGTAATCAGAGAGCCTTACCAGGCTGGGGGATTTTCCAGTAATGTCCCTTGCCCAAACCCCTGGGAGACAGTAGACTTCTCTGTGAGTTGGGTCCAGTCTGGACAAATTCAGCAACGAGCACTAATTTGTCTTTGCTGCCCAAAAAGCTGCCATTTCGATAGAGGTTCACCTTCTTCTCCAGGAGAGTGAACATGCAGGTGTGTAGGTTTAGGGAAGGATGTATTTACATGTAAGTGTCCAGCATCACAGCATTTATGAATACTGACTGCCTTCTGATCCCCTCACCTCCAGTTCTCACCCCCAATTCCAGAGCATCTGAGCTCCTTCCACATATGATGGACATTGGCAGCAAGTTCCTGGCTGGCCATGGAGTCTAGGCACTCCCTCCTTTTCAAAGAAAGTAAAGGTTCTCAGGGTGAGGTTATCAATTTATTGGCTTTGGTTGAGACAGTTTCTGGTTGCTTGGTGGGACTAAACTGAAGAGTAATGAAAGCAGCATCATTCTTCTAGCATGGCTTTCTGTAAAGCAAAATACTGCAGCTTTTCCTTTAGATGGCCAAAATTAGTTTCACCTAATCTCCTCTGAAATTTGTTTTTCAGCCAGATGCCTCAGCTGAGAAGACTTTATCTAACGCTGAAGAAGTTTGGAGCAAAATAAAAGGAATCTCACATTTTGGATAATAAAACTTTTTAGGAGCTTTATGACCTCTTTGACTTTATGGTTCTTGGGTTTTTTCCTAGACATCCTTCACTAAACCATGTATTTTTTAAAACTGTAAGCACAGAAGTCTTGCAGAAAGTCAGACTTCCTCCAGGGCATCCTCCATGGAAACAGTATCCCAGGGGAGCCTTGACTTGGTGCTTGCTGGAGCTGGGAAGATGTGTGATTCCTGGCTTCTCGTTCCCAGTGCTTGTGCTCAAAGAATCTTGTGATGAACTTATAAACAATAAATGCAGAAGAAAAACCAATTTCTTTCCTTCCCAATAACAGTAAAAATCAACGGTCAGTTTCTTACAGTGGGAATGCTAGAACATACTTGCTACTGAACTGATCTTAATTCAACAACTTTTTCCCAAACATTCCTTTGGTTCTCAGTTTTTCCCCATTCAGAGTTGACTCTTTCAGCCTATTCTGAAGAATGCCTTTTGAAACATAACCTGTGTTGGATAAAGAATTACCTAATTCTGGCCACTGAAATAGGAGTTATGTCATGTAACGTTGCTTCTCTGCCAGCTGGCATTTTACATAATGAAACACAGTGTGTTTTCTGCATTAAAAAGCAACATTACTGTCCCCTTGTTGTCCTTGTTAGGCAAAGAAACATTTTGCAATCAGCACTTAGGCAGCAGGTAAGGCTGTACTGGTTCCAGTTTCTCCTAACTGGAGCACGAGGTTATCCCTGTTTGAGGGAAAGGCTGTGTCTGCAGGTTACTGGCACACAGCTGGAGGATGTCCTGCTACCAGCAATTCCAGCAGCAGTTCAAAATGAAGCACAGCAGCTCGGACAAGTCTGCCCTCAGATGCTTTCAAACCCTTGAAATCAAGTGTACAGAGAATGCTGTTCAGTCTCTCAGCTAGCATTTTGGAAGAAAATCCAATTTCCACCTTTCAGAATAGGTGTTAACCTACACATTCAGAGCTTTGATGGTGTGCTGGAGGAGTGAGGAGGATATTTCCATAGTGTGATCTTCTCTATTCACAGGAAGAAAATACAGCAGCAGTTTCCTTGCTCACAGTTTCCAGCCCTGCCAGCCCAGCCAGCTCCCTGCCTTCAGAAGCCCAGGCTCTCCACTCACTCTGAAGGCCACAATAACCAGGGATGTCCAATTTCCCTGCCTTTTCCTTCTGTCGTTGTTGCCATGAACTCTTTCAAAGTAGCACTGGCAGCCATTCACTGAGAGGTCTCCTGTTATTTTTGGTTGGTTCTGTGCATTGGGTTCAAAGTTTTCTAGGAGTCTTCCTCCCGTTTCCAGCCACTGCTTTATAACAAGGTTTGGGGCTCTTTTGACCCTTTCATTTCACCTTTTAAAAGATGCCAAATCCACCCATCAGTTTTAACCCAGGGTATGACATCTGAAATATCAGAACCTGCCTCCTGGCAGCTATTAGCATCTACAAGCACATGTCCAATTCCTTTGAGAGTTGTACCAACAAAAACGTGTTCTGCTTTTGCACTCTTTTCAATCTGGAGCTTTTCAACATTATCAAAATGAACAATGCAACTTATGAATCTTTCTTACTGTTTATCTTTCTGCTTTGGCTTTTAAATTTATGATTGTGGGGGTAAAAAGAGTATCCCATTGCTCTTCTGTCAGCTGTTTCTTCAATAATTTATTTTTCCCTGTCACTGAATTGTTATTTTTGTAGCAGATCTCCTCATAACATGAAGAGACAGAGCTCATGGATTACCCAGGTTTCCACCCTATGTCTAAGAAACCCAAGGGAGAAAAAGGATAAAAATTTCCTGTTTCCCTCTACTCATCTCTGACCAGTCAAGTTCATGAATTTTAATTGACATTTTTAAAGTAGTTAAAACCAGAATAACAGTGAGGGGATTCATGGGTTTGCATCGTCTTTCTTGGATGTCAGGAGAGAGGAAGTCCTAGACAGGAGCATCTCCACACCACCAAGACTCTGGGGAATTAACAGCAGTCTCAGCCAGCACCTTTTGTGCATCCTGACACAAGTTACAGAACAGGCCCTTAGGGTGCTGTAGGTGTAGCTTTCAAGCCTGGGAAAAGCAAGTTTACCAGACCACCTTCAACATAATCCTTACCATTTCACTTATTATCAGGATGGCCCCCAATCAGTTTCTGGATGACATTGCTTTCCAGAAGATGTCTGGTCCCAACCTTAAAACTGCCAAGTACCAGAGGACATGTGGTCACATGGCACAGTTTATTGTGGTGCTGCTGTTTATGGTGCCCTGCTCAAACAGAGGAGCAGGAACTCTGATGAAGCCAATAATCCTGTTTCCTGTTCCTGACCTTTGTCTCTCTTGCCCAGGTCTTCTGCAATGTGGCAGTCCCCATTTCTGGGCAGAGTCTGAGACAGAAGAGATCCATGTAAACCCTCTATCTCCTTTCCAGGAATGGAGTCAAACCCCGTGAGCTGTCCTCTTTGTGCCCTAAGCAGGGATGCAGACACTGCCCACCAAACCAGAATGCTTCAGCTACCTGACATGGTGGAGGACACAGCACCAAAACTCAGCTTTGCTGCTTTTACCTCTGACACAAGGTTAACCTGGTTCACATAGTGCCATGAAGTGGACAAATCCCATGTCTGGAGTGGTGTCTTTGGCTGCAAAAGAGAATACAAATTTAAGCACTAAAAAACAAAATAAGCTAGGAAAGTAATTTCTACAAGATATTTATGGCTGTAGTGTGCAAAGGCAACCAAACTAATGCTACCACTTTGTCTCAGTGACTTGATTAAGAATTTTTTAAACCCCCCTATCACTTTCAGTCCCATTTGACAGAGGCAGTGGTCCCACAGGTATGCCATCCTATGAGTTTTAGGCAGGTATAGCTTTCACACCCCAGGGTAGTCCCACAAAGGGAAAATCACTTCCAGTCTCTTTTCAGGAAGGCAAGAACTCACTGGCCATGTTGGCACCATATAAAAGATGCTGCCTCTGCCTGGCCAGGCAGAGAGGAAATGAGAACAGAGCTGGGAAGGGGAGAACTGTGAAGATGCAGAACCCCATGGGAAACTTCATTTCCACTCTTCATAGAGCAGCCTGTTTCCATGAAGACTGAGATTTAGAGGTGGCCTTGTGGAGATGTCTCCAGGCCTGGGGTGTTGGGGGGGGCCAATTTTGATTCAAGATCAAAGATACCAAAACGAGCTGTGAAATTCCAATCCAGACCAAATTCCTTCCCACAATAAGCATCTGTACTTCAACTTAAATATTTAGTTTGCTTGATGAGATTATTGCAACTGACTGGGCTTGCCCCTGCGTTATTGAAAATCATTTTCATCTCGTCTCCTAAATTACAAACCCAGTCTTTTAATCCCCAGAAAATGAACAGTTGATATAATGATGTGTTCCAAAAAGATGCCAAGCACCAGAAATCTCATAGCAGCAAGTATAAATCCGTCTGGGTTTCAGCTGCAGGTCCTTTAAGTGTTACCTGCTATTTTAACCAAGTCACATCATTTGCACAGTGGGGCTTTTTGGTGGATTGATAAGCAGTTCTCTGTAAACAACCATTTCATGGTATTTATATGAATACAGGGTGCCATAATTCTCAGCTTCTCTCATCCCTACAAGAGAAATTATTCAAGGAAATTCCCCAAAGGGCAAGTCACATTTGGATAAGGCTGGCAGCACTCCAAGAGTGTGAGATTGCTAGAGAAAGGGAATTTACTTGAGGAAGAACGCGAATATAGCATTATTTACCAGCTAAGAGCTGTTCCTGCAGGGAGTGGAACATCATCTGCCTTGGTATCAGAGGAGACTGAGGCCGCTCCACTTCTCAGCCCCAGATTTAATAAACACTGACATGTTTGCACAGTATGTGCTTGCAAGAGGCATTTGTGTAAGTGCAAGGAAGCAGTTTGTGCATTAGCAAGGCTGGCAGAGGCATTTTCTGTGCCACTTCAGTATCAGAGTTGTCAAGTGCACTATCAAAAGCTTCAGCAGAAATGGGCTTGTTAATGCACACTGTTTCAGGGCACAAACCATTAGCAGAAGGCTACAGCTGCTGGGTTTCAGGGCTTTTGCTAGATTTTCTATTGATCTATTTATTTATTTATTTTGAAGTAGTAGAAATTGCATGTGAACTGACTTGTACATGAAAGAAAAAGAAACATTCAGTACATGTATTTGAGCATAGCATTATTTTTAATCTCAGAGAGAAACCAGGACTTTTAAAGCATCCATTTTCAGAGAGTGCCTTGTACCATCAACCATGTGCCATTTGTTTGTGAAAAGGGCTAAACAAGGAATGATTGGACATTGAAAACATCCTTCCTTCCTTCCTTCCTTCCTTCCTCCCTCCCTCCCTCTCTTTCTCTTCTGCACAAGTCTTTTCCCACTTGTTCCAAATCCCTCCAGGATGGTGCCCAAATTATTTAGAACAACAGTGAGAAGCCCTGCAACTTTGGTCAGAAATCCTTTTTCAAGCATAAATTCTTCCCATCCTGGCTACTTCAGTCAAGGCTGACTGAGAAATTATAAATTTTCTCTTCCCCCTTCTAAAATGCCAAATTTTAAAGTTCATGTCAACTGAAGCCAAGGGATACAGGCTGTTGTTGGGTTTGGTTATGATAACTTTATTTATACTTATTTCTATTACATTTCAGCTTCTACAGGCTTTATAACAGCTCCCTGTCTTTGGCTAATGAAGCACTTCTAGTCATCTCATTCAAAATTAGAAATCTGGCATTGCTGTTGTGCCAGATAAGACATGGATATATTTTCCTATTTCTTTTATTTCTTCATGACTAAAATGGAAACAGACTGAAGAAAGAAGAGATATTTCATTACAAGACTGTAAATAAATGATAGACTACCTCATATTCTTCAGTAAATAACTTGCTGCTGTGAGAAATACTCTTTGCTAAAGATTTACTTTAAGATCCTGCACTTCTCAAAGAAGGGTTACCTCTTTACATTTCAAGTAATTTTATTTTCTTCAAAGTTCAAAAGAAAAAAAAAAAGCGAAAAAATGTTTTTATTTAAGAGTGTGTGGTATATGGTATAGAAATGCATTGTAGATGAAAATAATGGATAATAACTCGAATCCAGAAGGGGCAGCAGATTCAGCCTGAATTAATTCTAAAGCATTGTCAAAGAGAGCAATTCATTTTTGGCAGCTTGAAAGCTTAGAAGGCTGGCAGGGGAAGGGCTGCCAGAAATGTGTTTCTTGGAAAGAGACTTTCTGCTGAGGATACCCTTCAGAAATCAACCTGAGCCAGGTTACCCACAGGTGCTGCTCATGCTCTGGTTTAGGAAATACAGGGTCTGGGTGATCTTTCCTTTCTGCCCAATGCCCTCCATGATTCTGATCCTCTATTTAACCTCTTTGGGTTCAGTTTCCCAAGTATGAAATGGAAATAAAACTCATGATGCAAGTCTTCTTTCTGAGCCTAGAAAAAATCACTGACCATTTTTTAAGTTCTGCATAAAACTGGAAAATGCTTCCCTTGGTACAGCGAAACTGCAAGAAGTGTCCTGTGCTTGACCTAGTTAGCCTGGCTGAGTTTTTACAGTGTTTTCTTCTGTTATCCTTGGAGGTCTGGTGCAATGAAGACTTTGTCCAACCCCAGTTGTAATGATTGGTAAGAACAGATATAAGAGGTAAAGAGGGGAAGAGAGAGGGCATCCCTTAGGGCAGAATCTACCTGTGGTGTCAAAGAGCTGCTGGTTGAGGGTCAGGTTTGGATTTTCTTTCTGTCTCATATGAAAAACCTGATCTGAGAGAAGAAGCAGAGGGAGAAGGTGGTCCCATGGATGGAGATCAAAGCTGTCCCATGTCAGAAGAAATAAGGAAAGGAGCTGTTTCTGCCTGGCAGCAGTGGAGCAGCAGCTGCCAGGTCCCCAGCTGTCACTGGGCCAGGGCTTGGAGGTGGTGAGGAGTAAGTGAAGGAAACACAGCAGCTGTGGAAGGCATACCCAAAAAAAAGGCCAGGAAACTTGACCTTACAATGGTGCAAGTCAAGAAGAGCTCAGACATGGGCAGGGAGAGCAGGTGAGTGTCCCACGAGTGCCACAGGAAGAGAGGTAGTGACTGGAGGTAAGGCAGGAAGATGCAGATTTTTGGAGATGTTTCTGGGACTTCAGCTGGGGTGAGGGTCTCCTGAAAAGCCTCCAGCAAGCTCCTTTGGCAGCCAAGAGGGGAACGGGTGAGGGTGTGCTAGCAGAAACCAGGAGAAGATGGCACAGAAAGTGCAGAGACAGAGGGGACGAGGAAAAATGTTGCAGTTTTGAGCCACCCTTTCTTTCAGGCCCATGTGCAAAATCAGCTCATGAACAAAGGACCTTGGCAGGTCTGTGCACTATGGTTAAATGTAGTGGCAATCTAAGAATGCCACACTGCAAGACAAGAGCTCATCCATGCTCCCTGAGAACAAGGGATGAAACCTCTTTCCTGGGAAAAAAAAAAAAAAAAAGAAGTTTTTTCTTAAAAATTAATGCTCAGGGTACATACCAATTACTGTAAGCTCCTGTTCTTAGCAAGTCCAGGCAATACTAAACACCCATTGTCTCTTCCCCCCCCATTTATGATGACTGTAAGGGAAGGAAGTTCTGGCTTTGCCACAGCACTGTGGAAGCTTTGAATGGCTGCACGTCTTCAAGCTCAGGCTTTCAGCTGAAAAACCTAAACATTTGTAAATAAAAAGGTTGCTTCTTCCTTGTTCATTTAATAGAGTTCTGTTTTCCCCAATTACAATGCTAATTAATGGTTCTCACTTCATTCCCACTGTGACAAGCAATCACTTCCCAAAGCCTGAGGCCCTGTTGGGGCCTCCATCATCCGAGATGCAGGTGAGCTTCTTTGCCCAGACTCTCAGCCAGCACCAAAGACAGATGTTTGTGTTTTTTTCATTTGCTTCACTCTCTGTGAAGATTTTATTTTCTCAGCCTGAGGCAGCCTTCAAGAGTTAAGATGGTAAATTAACCTGTCTGTTTTATGGTTTGTAGCCATCCTGCCTGGCTGCCAAATTGCTCTGCGTGGCCACATCTTTTCTCTGAGGCTGATGGAGATCCAGACGGACCCCACACACACACACAGCCCTGGTACATCAGCTGGTGACAGAGTCTCCTGGTTTTATCTCCATGACATTGTGCCCAGAGTCCTGAGTCCTGTTTGCCTCTATCCATGGCAGAAAACTGTTGTTGGTTTTTGTGTGGCACTGGCAGCAGGAGGCATTTCCCTCTTTGGGCAGCTGGCAGTGCTGAGTGTTGAAGGCTGCGTGATGTGAGCTCCCCAGGTGGAGAGTGAAAGCACTAAGCAGGGAAAAGCTTGATTTCTACTCCAGGTGCAGCCTCTCCACCTGCAAACCAGGTGACTTTTCTGTCTCATAAAGACCAAGCATGAAGGTAAATGTCTTTTCAGTGTCAGGAGTGTTCTCAGTATGTCTCACCTTTAGTAAAAGCATCCTTCTGCCAAGGATGAAGTGTTCAGTTTTCAAGCTTCTGCAAGCTGAAGCGATCATTATTCTTACAGCATCCCCTATCACCTTGAGAAGTAAAGGTGTGTACAAATATCACAGGTACCTGACAAACTGAAGACAATTTGCGCTTGCTTCTTCCGACCCTCAGTCACACACTCCCTGCTGACTTTCTGCCTTTTTTCCCAGCTTCAGTCTCACCAGAATCCCCAATCCTGTGTTTTGCAGGGTAAAAATTACAAAGAGCAGCTCAGTTCATAATAAGCACAGTGCAGCCAGGAGCACACGTTGCTTTCATGTCCCTGCAGGCTGCACCACTCCCTCAGCACGGGGCATCTCCCCCAGCACTCCATGCTTTTGCACAGGATAGCTCCTGCCAAGTTCCCCAGTAATTAGATAAAACAAGCAGGATCTCCTTGGTTTGACAAATGCTGACCTCTGCCACAGGTGCCTTCCCAGGCCTTCAATTTGTTTTACTTATGGGAATGTGTGGCACTGTAGCAGCCAGCAGAGTTATTCCATGTGCACAGGGTGAGGGTTTGTGACAGTACTGGGCTGTTGGCATAAAATGTGATTAAAAGAAGATAGAAACAACAGTCTGGCTTCATTCTGCAGCTCTGTGAGTGTCTGTGTCACTTACTTATTTTTTTTCTACAGAGAATGCTACTAGTTCTCTGCTCTGTCTTTCATGAGTACTCTTTCCAAGCATGCGTGCATTTTGTCCATTAACAGCCACAGATTTGCAGGCAGTGAGGCCATTCCTTTCCACGGTGACATCAGCCAGTGCAGGATGTGATTTATTTTAGCACGATGCAACTCCTTGTAATCAGAGTAATGTTGCTGCAGTGGCCAGAGGCTCCCTCCACAATGCAGAACATTTTGACGCAGTGCAAAGACTCCTCCTTGCGATAACAAAAGACACTTTGAGGAATGTGCTCGCCAGACCTCCAGCCCTGGCATTAACACAACTCTTGGAAACTGCACCCCAGGCCTGGGTCCCACGAGCTGAGCCCTAAACTGTCCTGACCCCGCTGCCCAGAGCTGTGGAGTCAGGGCTGACAACTGGCAGCATCAGCCCACATCAATCTGCCTCCTCCTGGGTACTGCTCCTGCCATAAACAGCACACTGAGAGCTCTTTGCAGAAGGGTAATGCCTTTTTCATTTCTCTGCAAAGCATCCTGCTCTCCCCTGGACACTGCACAAAGCCGCTCTGCCGTTTCCAAGGTGATGCCTGGAGGTGAAGCCTGTTATGTATTCTCTTGCAGGTAACAGCAGCTGGAGCTGAGAGATGCCCTTGGATGGGCCATTGTTTGAAAGGAGGTAGGAAAAAGACAGAAAGAAAAGATCTATTAGTAACCAATTTTTAAAGACTGGTAAGGAAAAAAAGAAAATTAGGACATTTATTTTATGAGCTTTGTAAGTGTTTTCTAAAGCAGTTCAAGTTCTTGCACATAGGAATGAGCAGTGTATCTACATTGTAAACAACAAAATCAATCATTTGATCCTGGTTTAGCTTTGTCCTGTAAGATAATGGTTACAAATGTTTTTATGCCTAATATTAAGTCTTGGGTTGCTTGAGGAAGACTGACTTTATAAATCTAAATATAGATGTTCCTTCCAGAGGGCTGCTTAGAGGAAGGGCTGGCTGTGGGTACAGCACTTCATCCCTCACTGCCTCTAGGATCTCCTGAAATCTTGGGGAACACTTTTTAACCTTTAAAATACCTTTCTGGAATTTCTTCTCAGAGTTTTGCCACAATTCAAAAATTACACTATTTTAAGCCTGATTTGCATTCCCTGGAATCTTTCTACTGATCTCCTCCAGCTCATAATTTCACAATACCCTGTGGTTTTGCAAGCAGTAGTTTAATAGATGCATTTCAATCGGTGTGCTAAGAAAACAAAAAGCTGGCTCCAGAAGATGCTTGTTTTCTTTCTGGTTTTCCTTCTAGTAGCTCCATGTGGAAACCATAAACATAGACCATCACACTTGGGTATAGTGGGCATTTCTTCAAAATGTAGAATCTATTTTTGCAGGATAGTGTTGATGTCCAGCAAGGCCAGACCAACACCTCATCCAGGCTGCTGTCTGACACTGAGGCATCAATGCCAGGCATTTGAAAGGGCAATTGATAAAGCCAGTCCCAGGCCTGGAACATTGGCAGTGCCCCCAGGCCCGTGGTGTGTTCCTGGGGGATGTTCTGGGCAGCACCAGGAGCTGGACTCAGTGATCCTTCTGGGTCCCTTCCAACGCAGCATATTCCATGTTTCTACAAAATGAAGGCAGGGAGATGGTGAGCAGTAATTACATCACGGACACTTGAATCTCTCCTGTCAGCACACTGAAATGTGCTGGTGGTCAGAACAAAGCAAGGTCTGCCCCTGCCTGACCAAGAAACTCCCCAAGCCCAGAAAACTGGGCAAGAGTAGGATGGACAGAGATGAAGAAAGTCTGGTCATCTCCCCTCCTCCATCCAGTCCTCACCAGGAGCATAATACAGTTGTGGTCATGTAAACAAGCACCCACTGAGCTGGAAATGTTTTCAGCCATGGCCTCTGATGCAATGGAGACCTGTGGAGGCTGGACTGGTGTCTGTGGTTGCTCAGGAAGCAGAAGGAATAAGTAAATCATCCACCACAGAAGCACTTTGTTTGGATGTTAGAATGTGATAGACTACAAATGTATTGGTGTCTGTATGAGGTGGGTGGTTTATCCCCCTCCTTTCAGGCACGATCCCAGTGGGGCACCACCATTCCCACTGCAGGATTTGCTTTGCAGAGAGAAGTCCAGGAGGACTCTCCTGCTCTGTAGGCAGGATGCAGGGCATGACCTGTACTGCAAGAGAGACACCCTGGGACCCGTTTAGTAGTTGAAGATGAACTCTGTTAGCACTGCTGGCCTGGCACAGAGCACAGACAGTGGAGAAGGGCTTGGCTGCCCCTCTCGAGCTCAGGGCTGTCCCCGCCCTGGCTGTCCCAACAGCACGATGGCAATAGAGCTGCTGGCAGCTGTGGAATGGTGCCTGAGCATCAGCATGGGATGCTGCAAATCCTCTGCCTCCACATCCAGCTGCACAGCGCTGCATTAGGTCATGTGTTTGATATTTGTACCCAGAGGAATTGGGCTGGGGTGTGGTAGGGAAATAGTGAAAGTTTATTTTCCGTGGAAAACGATGAAACCCACATGGAAAACCAAAAGCACACTGACACCTATGCTGTGTAAATCCTTGGCATACAGCAGCTCTGCTTTCTCTCTGTGTAAGGATACATATATCTATTTACTGTGCTGAGTTCCAGGCAGCACTGTGGGACATCCAGAGGGCACAATAGGCATCTCAATTAGGCTACAAGCATCAGTTCAGTGCATTTTGTGTATATAGTTACTGGCAGATTACAGACTCACTAGACATTTCTTCTAACTGGCACAGGGAGCACCAAAGAGCTCGAAAGCTGTTGCAAAATTAATCTCTCTTAACACTTACGTCTGCTCATGAAAGTTATAGTCTTTTAATCTGTCTCTGACGTACTGAACTTCTGCAATGTGCTCCTTGTTGCTGATTTACAGTCCTTCCAAGTGCATTCAGGGCTTACAGAAAGGTCCAACGAGGCAGACAAAGGCAAAGGGAAAGAGGCTGCTGCAAGCAAGGGCTGCAGTTCCCTGCCTGGAAGCAGTCACTGCCCCCAGCTTGGGGTACCTCACATAATGCCATGGGCTGTGCTCCTGCAGCAGCTCTGGGGATGAGACAAAGCCCTGCCCTGTTCCTGGGGGGGCTGTTACCAGTCTCCCTTGGCTGCCCACTCAGATGGGGTGCACCGGTACCACTGGGAAGCATGAGACCTCCAATCCTGTGCTCAGTTTTGGGCCCATCGCTCTGAGAAAGATACTGAGGTTGTGAACAGAGTCCAGAGAAGGGCATGGGGTTGGAGAAGGGTCTGGAGCACAGGTCCTGTGAGGAGCAGCTGTTGGCACTGGGGTTGTTCAGCCCATACCCTGGCTGTCCCAGTCAGGCCAGGGAAGGAGCCCAATGGCTCCTCTGTGGCCATCAGCAGGTTCCAGCTGTGCACAGGCACTGCTGGCAGGGAGCTGTGAGAGCAGCACTGACATATTCCCTGTGGGAATACAAACACTTAACTTTTCATCTTCAAGGGTCTTGAAACATTAGGATAAGCTCAGAAGGGGCTTGGGAACCCTGAGGAGGGCATGAGAGAGGTGGAAGTATTTCCCTCTGTGGTCGAGGGGCTTGGAATAGGTGCAAACCAGCAGCACCTTGCTGTGGACGTGACTTGGGCTGACAAAATGCAATTACTGGAACTGGCATTTCTCCAGGACCCCAGGATTAATGATCTGGTTCACATGAAACCTATTACCTCCCCATAAATACTCAACAACATTTTAAAGAGTTAATTTATTTTCCTCTCCTCTTCTCATCTTCTGCAATTTGCATTATCTGTTGCTAAATATATTATGGCATGCTTTACCCCAATTCCCCACTTCAAAGACCTCCCCGTAGCAATTTCATAAGTAAATCACTACTTGATCTTATAACTCAAGCACATAGTGTCAACAACAGGAATTTTATTTCAGTCCAAATCACCATGCTTTTGAAAGTAAATATCCATTATTTTCCGCTAGTAGTTTCATCTGCTCTACAGCAGTAGAAAAGGAAGTATTTCTGTCTAGCAGGAGCCATTAGGTAGAGATCTGTGTAATGGAGGCATCCCAATGCTGCCTGTTAATCTCTTCTCTGGAGCTGAGGTCATTTGAAGAATATGAGTGTTTACTTTGTTCACCTCTCTGATCTGAGGCATAATTTCTTTTTCCTCACAGACCCTGGAGCACACAGAGATGATCACTGTTTAAGCACATCGGGCACCTTTCCTCCAGGGAAAGAATATGATGCCATTTTATAACTCAGGGATCCTCAACTCCTCGCTGTCCCACAGGTGACCAGTGTGGTGGTGTGCACCACAGCACCAGGGGCCACCTTCTGTGTCAGGCAAATCAATACCTTCCTACCTTTTGACCCTTTTACAGCACCAACTGGCGTCATACCAAACAAATGTGCTAGCATTTGTCAAGCTTCTGGAAAAAATAGCTTTGGAGGTGGTCCTCTGTTCTGAATAGGGTCTGGTCTTTGCCAATATTTTATGCTGTTGGCAGATTCTTGTCCGTTCTCCAGCCAGAGGATGAGAAAAATGGCTTGTCTGGCCTTTGCTCCTGGTCTGGTCCACACTGAAGGGCACCTGGCAAAGTCCCAATTAGCTCTCAAGTGGCCAAGCTGCCAGCATGGCATGGCAAGGGAGCAGCCCCAGAGGGAGGCACTGCCTCACCAGTCACCAGCTTGAAGGGAGCTTGACAGAGAAATTACTATGACAACAAAATTAATATGAATTAAAATCAGCATGAATTGAAACAAATTTGAGCTAGGAGGGGAAGGATTCCTCTCTTGGCTCAGCACAGGAGCTCACAAAGTGCCATGTACTTTGGTGTAGGGAAGTCAGCAAGAGCTGCAGGTTGTGTATCAGTGTCCTGCACTGATTAATGACCACAATCATAAATAAAAGTGTTCTCAAGAAAATTCTTAGCTCTTGAAGAAAAATATATTCTGGTTTTGATGATTCTGTGTAATTCTTAATTTCTGGGTTGCCCAGAAAACCCTGAGAGGGGCCTTATTTACTTTCCATAGAAGTATTTTCAAGATTTTTTCCTTCATCAAGAGGCAGGAAGTTCTCTTCCTCATTGACGAGCAGGGTGTCCAACCCAGAGGGGCAGAATTAAGAGCATAAGTGGCCACCACTGTGCTACAAGGTTGCCTATCCCAAATGTCCCTTCAGGGCTTGCAACCAGGCTGCATTTGTTCCAATTCTTAAGATGAGGAGAGGCAAGTTTTGCCTCAGTCCACAGATGCAGAAAGGAATCAGGTTCTAAACATACCCAAAAGCAAGATGAAAGCACAAACATGCTTAAATGTTGGAATTCTAAGTGATAATGCAACTTTATTTTTTTTATATATAAAGGAAGAAGAAAAGAGAGAAAATAGTAAAGGGGGGAAATGCCAAGAGTAGTTACGAGAAGCACAGGAAGGGGGTTATCACCACCATGGGCCCGGCACTGGCTCACAGAGGGCAGGGGAAGACCTGTGCTGGGTGAGATCCCAGGCAGCCAGAGCAGCAGGGGAGGCACAGCCTGGCAGCAGCAGCAGGGACAGCAAAGACCCTGACACTTTGTAGATTTTGCAGCAGCCCCTGTGGCAGCTTGGGCACTTGCTTATGAAGGGTTTTCAGAGCGGCAGCCTCAAGTCCCCCTCGCAGCAGCAGCACATCAGTGGAGAACTTCTGTACTCCCTCAAAGTCCACTGCTCCTCGGTATCCAGGAGAAGTTCGCCTGATGTAGCAAAATGTTCATTGCTTGTTTGCCTGAAGTATCAACCACAAGGCCTTTTAATGACCTTAACGCAGGGCGCCTCATTTCCTAAAATGAAACAGTTCAAAGCTTTCACTTTCCAGCCTCAGTCTTCAAGTGGCAATGGAAAACATTGCTTGCTTTTTACTAGTTCAGTACAGCACTTCTCCCTTTCCAGGATCAGATACTTCCAAGGGCTGGGAAGCTCCTGACAGGATCCCAGCAGACTCCGTTGCTAAATCCAAGCTGCCCTTTGTGAGCTCTATCCTGTTTCTGTTCATCCATCCACCTGTGTATTGGTCAGAGGTTTCTCCTCTTGTCTCACATGTAAAACCTAAGGTGAGATACTGGTGAGATGCCTGGCTCACAGCTTAGTGCTGAAGGGAAGAACCACAACTACTCATTTTAATGTTTGCCATTAACCTTCAATAATCACTTCCCTCTTACTGGGCCTGCCAATGCAATAAATTTCAATATACTAAATACTTGTGTTAAATCCTCTCCAACGGTTTCCTTGTTAGGCTGAATAAAAGTTGGATTTCTTCAATGTGTCCCACCAAGATCCCTAATCATCTCCATTGTTTTCCTCTTGGCTTCCTTAGTCTTAACAGCATGTAGTTTAAACAGGAACTGCCAGCTTCCTCATCAACTTTAATAATAAGTGTTTAATAATTGCAGGTATAATTATTCACAGCGCTGACAAAATTTGCTATTCACCACTAATTTCTTCAAATTACTGAAAGCATAAAGCAAAAATAGACTAGTTAGAAAGACATTCATTTTAAATCATTTTCATTACTGTTGCTTAATGATCAAAATCTGCAGCTCAGCATTCCAACAATATTTCAACACAACATAAAAAGAAAGCCAACAGTAATCTGGGTTGCATCAACAAGAGCATCACCAGCAGAGATAAAGATGTCATTATCCCACTTGTCAGGCCACACCTGGAATACAATGCTCAGTTTTGGTGACCACTATGCAAAAAAGATGTGAACGGGCTGGAGAGGGACCAGAGAAGGGTCAGAAAGGTGACCAGAGGATTGGGAAGCCAGCCACAACAGAAAAGGCTGGGAGAACTGTGTTTGTACAGCCTTGGGAAAAGAAGGATTAGAGGAGACTATTGGCATGTCCCAGTATTTAAAGGGTGGCTACAAAGGAGATGGAGACTCCCTTTTTACAAAGAGTCACATGGAAAAGAGGACAGGAAACAGGTACGACCTAATTCCTGGTGAGATTGGACAAAAGAGGAAATCTTTTTCCCAGAGAGAACAGTCAGTCATGGGGATAAACTCCCCAGGGATGTGGTGGACTCCCCAGCACTGGACATTTTTAAGATTCAGCTGGGCAGGGTGCTAGGCCTAGACTATGCTTTTGCCAAGAAAGGCTGGCTCAGGGCTCCTTCCACTGGACTATACCATAGGAAGAATAAAGATAATGGTGATCTACATGCACAGGTGACTTGGCTAGAAACACCTACCCCAGGCCTCTGTCAGGGTGTGTGCCCAGACCAACGTGATGCAGTTCCAGCCAACATTGTATTTCCTCACCTTGGTTTTACCCTATTTGTATGCTTTGATTAATGCCACAACCAAAAATCAGGGAGACATGGCACAAAACCTCACACAAATGAGTGGTATAAACCCAAGTCTCCCTTGCCCTGACTCTTTCCCTGTCTCTGAGGTCAGTGCATCCGAGAGGATGTTTCCCACATGGTCCCACCTGGCACAAAACCCTTTTCCAGAAGAAACATGGCAGCAGGGGGCAGCTTCCCAAGTCACTCCAGGCATGTTAGTGCTGGATCTCTCCCATGGGATCTTGGCTGAGGTTGGAGTAACAGAACTCAGTCAGGAGAAAACTCCTGCCTGTCCAGGAACCAGCCAAGGCTGCTGTCAAACACCAGGTGTGTCCCAGCAACAGCCTCAAACTCCTCCTGTGTGTTGGAGCTAACCTAAATCAGACACAAAGAGTTTTCTATCCTGGTGAACAGCCTGTGTCCTGGTCTGGCTTGCCATGATTCTGTCTGGGCACTGCTGTGGCACAGAACGGGGCATGCAGGACACATGCCCAGGACCACAAGATATTTCCCAGCCTATAAACACAGCACCTTAACCAACATCTCAGATATTAAGGGTACAGCCTTGTAGACATTTGCAAATTCAGATGTGGAAGCCCAGAGGGATGGCTGAGGAAGTTAAGAGTTGATGGTCTCACTCCTGTCCAGAATATCCAAGCATTGAAAGTACAGCTGTAAAATTGGTGTGTAGGATAGATAAATACATAAACATTTGTTTTCAAAACAATGTCAAAAAAGCTTATTCTAGGCATCCTAACAGACACAAAAATATTAAAACCAATAAAATCCTATAAAATATTCTAGGTAGCAATGTTGAGATGTAATAAGCATATACACAATTTTCCATTTCTTTAATAGCAAACCTTTTCTACTTCCCTTGCATTTCCAAGGAGTTGCTGTGCACATGACACAATTATTTCATTCATCTCTTTTGATTAACAGGTACTGCCCTGCTCTGGCTCAGTGAAACCCAGTTGCTGCCAGAGGGAGTGGTAAGTTCACAGCAGATGCAGCAAACTGGACGTCAGCCTTTTCCCCTGGCATCCCTGAACACGTGGCAAAACACAGCCCTGCTTTCTCAGGGCAGGAGGCTCCAGAAGGAAGGCTCTGCCTCACTTCATGCCTGGGAACCTGGTGGCATTTAATACATCCCCAACCTCCAGCACCACTCAAATTGCTCATCTCTGCTCCCCTCTGTGAACAGCTTTGGGGGACAATTTGCAGCCCCTGCAGATGGCTGTAGAAGTTCATGGAACTGGCTGGTTTTTGCTGATCAAATACAATGAATAATAAAAATCGATTTTAGAGTCCAAGCACCTCCAGCTGGAAGTCCCCTTTGTTTCTAAATGATGGTGACAGTGGCTGAGCAGCACTTTGTTCCATGCAATGCTCTCTGCCTTCAGACATGAGAGGTGGGAGAAGACAAAAATAAAAGGAACACTGATGGCAAGTCTAATAAACTGTCTCTACAGACAAGAACCCTCGGAATGCCCAAAGCACTTCAAATATTTTTTAGGCAGAAGTGTCAGAAAATCAGTCTTTTGTGAGCATTTCTTCTAATTAGCTCTTTGCAATTCATGAGGCCTCGTGTTGAGCAGACAGCTCCCTTCCCAGAGGAGTCCTGGCTGCTCCTGCAGCCCCACGCTCAATTTGCTCAGCTAAAGGGTGTCAATGCTTCAATATGCAGCAGGCATTTTCTTAAATGTTGAAAGAATTAAACAAATTATAGCCATCCTATAATTTGGCAGGTCAGAAAAGAAGCTTTTAAAGAGCCTTGTAAAACGAATCACTTAAACCTTCACCCCAGGCTATTTTTAAAATTCATTTGTCTGCACTCCAGCAAGAAGGAAGGCACAAATATATGCATGATCCATGTCTAAAATTTTGATTTCTGAATTAGTTAGAAATATGTTTCAGTCTTTGTGGCAACTGATAAATGATTTGGGGAAATGGTGTTGTAACACTGGTCACGGAAATAGCCACAGCTTCATGCCTTTCCTCTACTGAGCAAGGCTTGATTTTAGATTTATGAAGGAATTTATGGCAGAGGGAAGAAGCCACAGCACACCACCTCCTTGCAGCAGGGTTTTAATGACTAACTTTCATGCTCCTTTCCACTGCAATATATGTGTTTTTAATCACACTAATTATGAGTTGCCCACTTGTGATAATGCTGCAAATCAAGATATGCAAAAATACCTATGCAGAAGTTTACATTGAAAAACAATGCTGTTCTATCTATCCCATCCCACAGAGCCATAAGGCACCATGTGGGATAAATTATTGCTAGAGAAAGCCGAGGCTCTTCTCTTTCCCCAGGAAGCAAGAAAAATCCCTCACTAGGTATGAATACATTTAGTGTACTCCCTGTGAAAAAAGTCCCCATATAAAGAATTAGAATGTGTTTAAATTGACATCTGCAAGTGCCTGTATAGACACACCTCTAAGAACATTAATCCCTTGACCTCTGGAACTTCTGCATTAAATCAATATCATAACCTGTTATTTTTCTGTGTAAGACTTTTAATGCTAACATCTTGTTGATGAAATATAAGAGAGCAAACAGGATTAGAAATAAGCAGTTCTCCAATCCTATTTTCATTCCTAATGTATCTGCTTTTAACTGCTTACCTAAAACCTTAAGGTAACATCTACTATGGAGAAATAGAATATACTAAGCCTGAATCTACAGAATTATGAGGGAGAAGCAAGGCCTTCAGGTTTACATTGCTGATGTAATCAAGGGCTTTACTGAGTGAAAGGTGTGGCACGGACGAAGAATATTTTTGGAAAGGTCTTTGAGACCTCCATCTCATTCCTAGCAAAACCAGAATATATCACATCACCTCTGCATTCATCCTGCAGTGGGATGGGACCCCTCTCTGGAGGGACATGTCAGACACTGGGACTGCATTTGGACACAGCACCAACTCTCCTTGACAGAGATGGCAATCCTCTCTTCTGGGAAGGCCCAGACCAGATATTCCTGTTCCTTTTACCTTCCCAGAACCCTCAATGAGAAATTGTTGGAGGACTTGGGATTTCAGAAAGGACGCGAAGCAGCTCTAAAGCATCTCATTTTTTGCAAGTCCTAAGTCAACTGTAGAAACCACAATGAATTTGTTCTTTACATGAAACACAAACAGCCAAGCTGGATTTTACATCATCAGGCAACACTGACATAAAAAAGACATAAAATATTTGGAGGTTAAACCTTCTTCACATGCCCAAGGGATCAACTGCATGTTCTTGACCCAGAGAATAAAATCGATTTTTACAGAACATATGAGACAGATTATAACAGAACATATGAAATTAGCATTCGCTGCCACCAAGTGTAGATCAGACACAGTGCAAGGACACATCTCTGCAGTTAACAAAAATTTCATAGCTGGCATCGTGTCAGCGTTGTCCCAGACCCGTGTCACTTACTAATCCAGGCAAATTGAGGTTTGAGCTCTGCATCCAGAATGCAGATATGACCCACCTAATCTGTTTCTCCTGCCACACACCAACACTTAACCTTGGCAATTCACCTTTGCCACCTGTCTGCTCACACACAAAAAGGCTGCAAACATCTGTACACTTTCCTCTGTAGTTTCAGTTTCCAGCCTGTGACATTCCTGCACAAGTCCCCACTCCATAGCCGTGGTCTCCACTCCAGCCCCCAGGACCATCCTCCCAAACTCAGCCTTCACTTCAGCCACTGCAGCACTGCAAACCTTACCCAGATTGCATGTTCAGCCCAGCCTCTGGACCATGGCTCATACCTGGCTCCCTAGGCCAGGGCTGCTCTGCATCCCTCCTGCCCCGGGCAGCGCCTTTCTCCTTCGCCCCACACTGGCCCCAGCCTCAAAGGCTTTGGTCTGCAGGATTATTTCCCCCAAAATCAATGACTACAGCATAATTAAATGAACAAGCAATTCCAATTGGTCTTTTAGATTGTTTTATTTCAACAAAAAACAACCTTGTTCTAATTCAGCATCACATCAAAACTCGGCTGCCTAAGGAATTTATCCCATCCCAAGTGTTGAATAATATAATCTCTCAGGAACAAGAAGAGCTTCCTGACACTTTGTTTTACAAGCTAATCTCTAGTTTAAACCTTCAAAACTCTCTATCTTAAACACTTGATTCTCTTATGTTACCACCCATGCTAAACCTCTCTTGGTAATTTATTAATCAAACAGGAATAGAAAGCTTGAGATGGCCCTTTTATCGCTATCTTAAATACAAGCAAAAGGACTACTAACATCTATCCCTAGTTTTACATTCAGAATTTAACTACAGAACTTCTCTACTAATCTCACATTTTTAAGCCTCAAATCCTTAAGGCAGCAGCTACAATAATAGCTCATTAATGAGCCCTCCAGCCCTCCAGCAGGTCGGCACCAAGCAGGAGAAGGACCCCCCTCCTGCTTCTGCCCCTGCCCACTGCTCACTGTGAGCTTGCAGGTGGCTGGGCAGGGGATGGGGGGCAGCAGGGGCTGTGTGGGGCAGCTGCCCAGCTCTCTGCCCCTGCTGCTGCTGCATGCTCACCAAAGGATGCAGGAGCTGCTGTCTTTGTCCCTTCATGTGCCTCAGCAGTGAGAGGCACACGGTGCTCCTCCTCCTCCTCAGGAGCTCTGGCCAGGGCAGAAGGTGCTGGCTGGGTGCCCATGGGATCCACCAGGGCAGGAGATGTGCTGGGCAGGTCAGCATCTGCCTCTTCTGCCAGCAGCCAGCAGAGGCCCAGCATGACCGACGGATGGAAGGGCTTGATCCAGACAGTGTTTTAGGCAATGTCATTCCAGGGCTCTTGTGACTACTCTGTCCTTGCTGTCTTCCCTGTGGGACAGTGATTGGTCTGCGTTTTCCTTCTTTTGGGAAGAAAGGGTTGGAATTGTCCGGTACAACTGTAGGACTGCAGTGGGTCCAGGTTGTAAGAAGAGGACACTGAGATTCTCTCTTCCCCACTGTTTGTGTGTTGGACATCCTAGCACAGGGGGCTTTCCTCAGCCTGTGGTGGTGCATGGTCTCTGTCGAGCCTGGACGTGTCCCATGGGCTGTCACAGGGTGGGACCAGCTCCCCTCCTCACCCTGCAGCTCTGCCAGGAGTGCTCTGGCTGCTGGCGCTGCCCACTGCCCAAGATCTTCCACAGGCCTTGGCAAGGGCCTGGGACCGTCCCTGGGCCACGGCAGGTGTGAGGCTGGGGCCTTTGGCCCCTTGTAATGGGTTTTGTGGGGTTCAGCAGGGCTATGGCCTTTGGCTGTGCATGACACAATCTTCAAGAACTTTTCCCATACCTGGTCTGTGGGGGGCTTCTCTTTAGTGTGGCATCTTTGGTGTCTCTTGTGCTCCTCTTTGCTTCTGTGAGCTTGCCTGCCTCCCTCCAACTTGCAGATGGCCCCCTTCTCATTCCCTGATGCTGGCAGGACTGCTCCTGCTGCAGCTCCTGCCCCCAGACCAGTGAGAGATTTCCGCTGCCTTGGAGTGGGGCTGGGGGAGTGGCTGGGGCTGTGCAGAGAAGTTGCCCGCTCTCTGCTGCTTTCACCTGCTCGCTGAAGGCAGGAGAAGCTGCTGTCCTGGCTGCCTGATGTGCCTTGGCAGTGGGAGGCACACGGAGCTCCTCTTCCTCAGCAGCTCTGGCCTCAGGAGCAGCTGCTGGCTGGGTGCCACTCTGGGGCAGGAGATGTGCTGGGCAGGTCACTGGCAGCCTCTCCCGTCATCTCTCTGCTCATGGTGCCCTGACAGCTGGGCCCCTCCGGGCAACCAGTGTGGGCATCCAGCAAGGATGGGTACAAGGAGCTGGTGCCGACACTGCTGCCATTCCAGCTTTCCTGCAACAGCTCTCTGTCTTCCCCATGGGACGCTGGTTCCTCTGTGTTTTCTTCCTCTTGGGACAGCTCTTGGAGCCCGGAGATGTCCCAGGGATCCTTGTCCGTGGCCCAGGCCCTCACCTTGGTCCCTGGTGCCGGCAGGATTGTCCCCGCTGCTGGCGCTGCCCGCTGCCCACTGACAGCTTCCCGCTGGCTGGGCAAGAGGCCGGGAGGGCAGCAGGGGCTGTGTGGGGCGGCTGCCCGGCCCTCTGCCCCTGCTGCGGGGGCTGTCCCTGTGTCCTTGCCTT
>JAHLSL010000015.1:25575421-25591334 GCA_025920805.1 Petroica traversi
GCTGCCGCCTGCTCGCCAAGGGCAGCGCGGCGGTCCCGGCGCTCAGCTCCTCGCAGTGCTGCCCTTGACTCCCAGGCACATCCCGGCACGGAGCACAAGGATGACCCGGCAGCGGCCGTGTGGGATGGAAGCGGCAGAGCAGCTCCATCCGTGAGCCCGGCCCGAGCCCCGGCCCCGAGACGGCTCTGTGCTACCCCTCCCTGTACCTTTGTCTCCTGTGCCATCGCAGCGGCCTCTTCCTGGGCTGGCTGTTGGTGGTCTTCTTGTTCGAAGCCATCTCGAATTTCCTGTGACACCGAGGTGCTCCCGGGAGGTGCAGCCTCCTGAGAGAGAGCTGTCCCGGGAGCGAGCAGCCCAGGGCGCTGTGTTGTTTTGTACGAGCCTGGGCAGGGCAGGGCCCCGCCGTGTCACAGTGGCCTCTGGGCACAGTGAGGCCTCATATCACAAAGGACCGGGTGTCCATGGGAGCTGCTGGGGCAGGAGATGTGCTGGACAGGTCACTGGCTGCTTCTCTGCCACCTCTCTGTCCAGCCTGCTGGGACAGCTGGGCCCCTCTTGCACAATCTTTGCCAGTTTTTTGGGAAGCTCCCCAGTGTCCCATGCACAGTACTTGTGCTGGAACAGTTTGCCCTTGGGGGTAGGAAGCAGAGTTCCAGTGCTCCCTTCCCACCATCATCATCCTCCAAGTCTGAGTATGGGAAACAGCCGGCCTTACTGGGAACTTTTTGTCCCTTAGTTCTTTAGGAGAAACTAAGGAAAAACTGAGGAAGACTAATCACATAATCACAGAATTAACTAGGTAGGAAAAGACCTTTGAGATCATTGAATTAAACCCATGACCTAGCACCACATCATCAAGTGGACCATGCCAGTTAGTGCCACATCCATTCTTTTCTTAAACTCCTCCAGGAGGGATGGTGAGTCCGCCACCTCCCTGGGGAGCCCCTTGCAATGTCCAACCTCACTGGGAAGGAATTCTTCCCAATGTTCAGCCTAAGCCTCCACTGGCATAGCTTAGGACAGCAACATCAGTTGCCTGGGAGGGATAAGGCAAGACCTTCAGGAAACAGCATCTCTTTAGTTTCTTCGGAGAAAAATTCAAGTGAGCTAGGCTGTGACTTTGAAACTACCCCGTGCCCAGCCCTGCCCTGAGTGTTCCTCCCTCACCCTCTCTCCAGCGGCTGCTTCCCATCCAGCAGGCAATGGGACCCCCAGGGAAATGGCCCAACAGCTTCCCACCCTCTTCCCTGCTCTCTCTGGCACTGCCTGCCAGGCTCCCCCCCACTCACAGACCAGCTCTGCACGGCCCCACTGCCCCTGCCCCAAGCAGGACTTCACCCTCTCATCCCCGCATCCCTCCTGCCCTGGGCAGCACCTTTCTCCTTTGCCCCACACAACCCACACTGCCCCCAGCATCTGAAAGGTTCTGGTCTGCAGGATTATTCCCCCAAAATCAATGAGTCCAGTGCGATGAAAAGAACAAGTACTTGTGATTTATCAATCCAATAGTTTTATTTCTACCTGTTAAGAGAACCCTCTGCCTACCAGCAGAGTCCAACATAGATAGGGCAGACAGACTTGAATACAATTAAATACAGGAAAAATTGAACTATATACAACAAGACAGACATCTATGTAATATAAAGATTTTTTCATCATCTATGAATTCTTGCCAATGTGAAATATTACTGGAACTGAAATATATCAGACTTTTTTCCCCTTAAAGAAAAAAAGCATGTAATGGATTTCCTTTTTTTTTCTCCATGTACTGAGACATTATATCATTTTCAGATGCACAAAATTTGTGGCACTTCACAGGGTACACAAAAGCTAAAAACTTTTGGTTATAGTTTATGGTATCTAAATTTTGATAAGACTTATTTATTGAGACACTAACTCTAAAGTGGTATTTACATGGAGGAAGTTGTGCAAAATCATTTAGGCTATGGCTAGTAGACTGAAAGATGCATGGTTAAGTGTCTCACCCTCATCCTCCGCAGTAATCCTTTAAATCCTCTCTGATCCTTCCTTTCACACAGCAGCCACCTCAGGAAAACCAGCCATAATTTATTGTTTTTTTGTTAAGCTACTGGGATAAAGTAGTTTCTGTGACCCTTAAGGGTACGAACAGTTTTTATGTTGGGCCGCTTCTCTTCAAACAATTAATTTTTTAAGCATCAACTCTCTGCTTTTTGGGACACAAATGCAGCCATCACTGCCACTGCAGTATCCTGAGACAGCCATAGTCCTTACTTGTAGTTGATCCTACTCATGGGAGCACACAGGAGGTAGCTGTGCATAACCCTGTAGGAGTCACCCTATTGCCACAAAACACAAACTGCATACTCCTGCTAACTGCACTGAACCAAAGCCAATCCACACCAGGGTGTGGAAGGTACTGTGTTTCTTGTGCCAGCCTTTATGTAACAAAGCTCTCTATTACTATATCCATAAACATCAAAATTAAAAAAAACAACAACTTTACTTTGGGTTGCAAGGCAGACCCTGAGACAGCTAATTTCGAAGAGCTTCTTTAACTAAAGGCTTCCTACAGATCCCAAGGACAGGTTAGCAAAGACTCATGTGATACCAACATTAACTAAACACACCCTACAGCTGTGCTGCACCAAAGCACAGAATGGTTCTTATGGTTTCTATAAGCAATCAACTGCCAAGAAGTGGCCAAATTTCATTCTGGAGTTTTTCACAGAGGTGCCTACCACAGCTGTGATCATAAAACACTGATTTCAATCATCTCGACTACATCAACCTGTTTGTATCAGCTCATCCTGGATTCCAGATCAGCCCAGGCATTTCAGCTGTAAGCCTGAAGTACACATTTAGAACTCAGTCCTGGGGAAAAAGGGACTGGGTAAGAGTGCATAAACTGGTGTATTCCTGCCTTCTCAACTAGAGGAATTGTCTTTCTGAGGAGATACATCTGACTTCTTTTTTAAAACTGCATTTAAAGAAAACTGGACAACCCTCAGGGCTAAGGGAGATGAAACTTTTCTCTAAAAAGTTGTCAGCATTGCTACCAACCACCTTTTAAATCCTCCACTCAATAATGGCAGTAGTTATTTAATTTTCAATCCTATTCACCAGGCTACATCCAGTCAGGTGTCAGTGAAACAACCAGCAGAACAGCAAAGGGAACTGAATTTAAAGCATTACACTGGGAACAGCTGACACAGTAAGAAGATCTGTAGTAGTTTGGTATTCAGCTGACAAGAGCACACCATACAGATGAATTTGCTTCTTGTTCATCACTAGGAAGCCTAGAGAAGACTATAGTCTTGTTAGTTATTAAGAGAGAGCGTTACAGCACAAGTAAACCCAAGAGACCATCTCATTATATTAGAAAACAAATTCAGGTTGGGATTAGAATACAGGAATTCACGGCAGTTAGAACAATCAAGGAATTATTTTCACATTGTACATGCTGCAATGTTTCTATGTACTTGGGATCTCATGGAGTTCATAAAAACATCTTCATGTTTAAATCTTCTGCTCAAAACACTTGACTGCTGGTTAACAGCAGGTTACTTTATTGCATAACCTTTGTTGTCAATTTAAGACTGATTTATGAAAAAACAATCCATTGGTACAGAACTCACTCTACTTGGGCAAAGATGATATGCAAGAAAGCAAGAGTCATGAGCTTCTTACAGGATGAAAAAAAAAAAAGGTCTCATAAAATTGTAAACTGCTAATCTGTCTTCTGAAAGGAAACTATTCCATACCTGTATGTGATGGTAGGAATAATTTATAGAGTAAGAAAGAACAAAATATTCACACCCCCTCATTTAAGCATTAAAAAAAAGTAGAAGGAAATTGATTAATTGCTTCCTTCCTGGTCCAGGTTGCTGGTCTAGTTTAGAGACAGTCATTGATGTAACATGATAACCAGGAACATAACAAGAAGGAACTTGGACCATAAAAAGGCTGTCTCAATACGTTCAAGTTGGTCTCCAAAAAAACCAGTTTTATTTGGATTTGTGCACAACCTGCTGCTCTTTAAATCTTCAGAGCACTGAAAATATGACATTTCCCCCAAAATCCAGTTGAGTCTGTCCTGAGAAATAAAAGTATTCATATATAAATGGGATGATATTGTCTGTGAGTGAGTTTCTTCCTGCAGGTTGGGCAAGAGTTAGCATTCCTAAGGGAATCACGGAGGCACTGGCTGCAGAAGACATGGCCACATTTTGTTGACACAATCAGTCGTCCACTTTGCACAATCTGGAAGAAAAGAAACCGCAACAGGCATTGGGAGTAAAGAATTCAACTTTGCTGGTCTACTGCCATCATACAAACATGGCTTAAAATATCTGGAATTGTCCTTTACTCTTAGAATAGAAAGGAACCTGAAGATCTTTCAGTGCTATCCTGGCAAGGGTTCCTCCCTCTACCAAGAAGAGACTTAGACTGACATGTTAATATGAGAAACAAGGCAAGCTCTGTGCATCAAGCCAGCTCTCTGTAACATCCCACACAAGTGAGTTATGCACTCCCCCTCTGCCCCTTTCTCCCTCACACAGGATATAAAGGATGACAGCATGTGGGTCCTTACCTCTGAGTAGACATCCATGCAAATTGGACAGCTAACAGTACCAGATGGCCTTGTGGTAGAGAACAGAAGAAGAAAGAACATGCAGCCATTAATGTCACTGCACATAAAGGGTTACCCACACACAAACTGTCATGTCACCATCCGGGTACACTGACTAGCCATGATGCATTTCTTTTCAAGATTCCTGTGCACCTTTAACTCCTCAGTTTGTGTCATGTAATAGCAAGACTGGGTCTCCCTATCCTAAAGGAAAGGTTTTCCCTGGGGGGAAGATGAACTCAGTCACCCTGGTCTAGCACAGAACTCACAGCAGTCTCTTGCTCTGTTCAGCACTGATCTCCAACAGGCCACCAATGACAGCTCTGTAACAAAAGCACCAAGCTGTGCCTTGGAAACGAGTCATTCTAGAAAGGGAAGAGGCTGTCATAAGTTCAAAAATCCCCTGCTCTAATTTAGCAACAGCACAGTAACATATGCATTCCAGGAAGTCCTCCTTATAAAATGTAGGTCAGGAACACGCTAACGTGAGGAAATACTCAACCCCAAATTTCCAGTTCCAAGGTGGAAGACCGACTCAGTGTCTGTGACTGAGCTGCAGTTACACATGTGCCTCTGCTGCCTTCAGCCTCCAGAACAGCAGAACTGCACCACACAGCCAGACACAGCCTGGCT
This sequence comes from Petroica traversi, assembly GCA_025920805.1. NCBI lineage: Eukaryota > Metazoa > Chordata > Aves > Passeriformes > Petroicidae > Petroica > Petroica traversi. Next base: position 25,580,667 of record JAHLSL010000015.1, read on the forward strand.
GCCTAGGGAACCTATGCAAGCCCAAGCAATAAATGGTATAGCCAGTAGAAACAAAAATACACTTCCTGACACTTTTCTTTACAAACTAATCTCTAGTTTAAACCTTCAGAACTCTTAAACCCTGAACACTTGGCTTTCTTATGTCACCACTCATGCTGAACCCAGTTTGTAGTTTATTAATCAAACAACAGTAGAAAGCATGGATGGCCTTTATCCCTTCATCTTCAATTCAAGCAGGGAGCCCTACTGATATCTACCCCTAGTTTCACCCACAGAATTTAACTCCACTAAATATCCCATTTTTACTCCTCAAATTCTTGAGGCACTAGCTATAACACTTCAGTAAGAAATTACAACAGATTATAATCTTAAAAGGATGGAGAGACCAACAGTACAGATGGCTCTGGCAATCCCCAGCAGCAGCAAGGACCCTTTTGTCTATGTTAAACTTGCAGCACTGAGTTCTTTCAGCCTTAAGTACACAGAGCAGGAAGGTGCAGTCTTTTACAGAGGAAGTTGAAGGAACAAACTATTACTTTCTTATATTATCCAGCTAGTGGTATTTGTTCTCTGATGTACTTAAAAACCAAAATTTAAACATCTACAACTCCACTGGCAAAGCACATTATGGATTAGAATAGCACAGGACCCTTAGGTGGCATATTTATGACCTGGTACCCAAAAGCTACATACTCAAGTTCTCTCTAACACTGCCTTACAGTAATCCAAAAGGCTCAAAGCACATCAGCTTCATTTAACCCTATATTTCCCCTGCTCCCCACAAAATAAAACACTTTTAAAGAAGTTTATACCACAACTCTTGTATCCTTTAATTCGCCTCGTCACACAGACACCGGATCTCATTTCCTTAGTCTAACACACTGCAGCAAGACTTACTCTTTCTCTGCAGAATGAGGTCTTTACTGACTCAAACAGCTCCATGACATCCATGGGACAGACCAAGAACTGGCCATAAGAGATTCATGACCTCCAGGATCACCTTGCAGGTGTACCTTGGGAAGGACAGCTGCTGCTTCGAGAAAGGCAGCAGCTGGCACAGTATGTAAAAAAAAGCAGGGAATGCAGAAGTGGTTTTACTGGAATTTGCCAGTCTTGTTATACCAAACATTATGGACACCAACAGAAGTATTTTATATCTAACATAACTACTGGAGCTTTGTATGAAAAGGAAATGCAATATATAATGAGCTCTGGCCTGTGATTAATCCCCACTTCCTTGCCATACCCCACACTCATCTTTAAGGCTGTACACAAACTTGAGATCTGTTTTGGGCTGGCTTTTCATCCTAAAGTGAAAATGGTATCATTTGACTACCACGTAACATGGGATGTGATAGTCATTAAAAGAGGGAACTGAGAACGTGATGTTTCAAAGAAAGTCAGGTGACAACAAATACAACTTAGTCCTGTCTGTCATGAGGCTACGTACTTGGAACTTGCAGTTTCCTCTTCCAGTGGGCCCAGCTCTCGGGAGGCTTTATCAGTCACATACACATCACTGTCTCTTGTTTCATCCTCATCATCACTGCTCAGGACACAGCTGTCTGACTGCCGCTGGCTCCGCAGCCTCAGAGTTCTCCTCTGGCGCTGGTTCTCTGTAATTTCATTTTGTTAAGTTAGCTGTACTATTATCTCTCCCTCTCCCTGGAACTATCCTTAAAATGCAAAATTAGACTATATTCAGCTGAGTTAAAAGCTATCTTAAACAAACTAGTTTCCAAATATTAAAGTTGAGCAAGTCCAGATATTGTGAATATTCTGCTACATACTGACACCAAACATTTGCTCTCTTCACTCTATAAACAGCTAAAATTTAACCTTGAAAATCTTCAGTGTCACACATTCCATGTAATTATACTACACATGAATTAATCTCCCCTGTAAAGGGAAGATTCTTCTCCCAATCCTTACTGACAGAAACTGCTACAATCCTCTGTTGAGGAACTGCAACAACTGCTGTGTTCTGGGAGAAAGAGGACTGAACTCAAGTTTATCTCTGCAACTCCAGTACCCATGTAAAAATAATCAAGCACTAATCAATGAAATTACATAAGAAATCACAAAATTAAAGCCACTTCCTGCCTAAGTGTTCAGCTACAACTTTTAATGCAGGCATTTTTCACTTACTCTTGCTTCATTCAGAGCACAGAACAGATTACATTCTAGAGAAGCAGCTGACAACATACTATTACATCTCCAATACATAATCAGAACCATGTCTGAAAAATATAAAATATTAACTTCTTTAGACCTGTAACTATTTTAACATCTTAAGTAGAAAAACAGTTAATACTTCTCACTACAAAATGTGAGGCATGTTACTGAATTCTATGAGCACAAATCACTTTCTTTAGTTCCTTCACTGCAATACAGGTTAAACAAACCTTCTGCCTTTTTTTTTTTTTTCATTCACAACCAATACTCTAGTGCTAATAAAAATTATGGTCAACTTGGGGCTTAAAGGAATTCTGTCTTTAGAAAATAAGAAAAAGTATTTAGAGCAGCTTTTGATGAATTTTATTTCAGATACTTTCTACAAGCTCTGATACTGACTAACAAACAGGGACTGGATTCATTCTCTAAGGCACTGGCCAGATGCTTTAGCAATGTTCTTGGCCTTTTGCATTTTCAATAAATGCTGCTGAAATTCATTGTAAAAGGCAAACAAAAAATAGTAATTATTAAATTTAGGAGAATTCCATTATCAATTTTAAAATGTTAACTCACCTTCAACAATCTTGCATCAATACATATGGGAAGGGAGAGAAAAGAAAATACAATTAGACTTTGTTGTGCACCCTTGGTGTTACATACAAACACCAGCTAAGCACAGTTCCAAGAAAACAAGCTAAGAATTGTAGGCTATTACTCTTATTTTGATTAGGAATATTAAAAGTTGTTTACAGAGTAGCAAATGCTTCTCTGTAAACAACTATGTGGATGCTGATGGTTCTTCTCCCACTGCTCCAATGGGATTCCAACTCATGAACCACCTGAGCCCACTCCTTCCTGCTCCCCCATTTCAGCTCCAGGCTTTAGGATTTCAGGCTGCAAGTGACTCGTCTGACCTTTTTCTCCTCAAAAAAAACCAATTCAATAGTGATGTCCATAAACACTTAATATTATGGCAGCTGCTGAAGGAAAAAACCCCAATCCTCAACTGCTCTTGGTGGAACTGGAGCAGGTAAGTACAGATTCTGTAGTTAAGTTTGAGGCCTTTCCTTTGCAAAGCCTCAGGAATAACCCCAGCAAGAAATACTCTCTAAGCTATTTCTGTTGCTTGTTTCTGCTTGGCACAGCAGCAGTGGCATCCCAAATCTGAGGGGATAAACAACACTGTCAGCTGGATCAAAGACTATTCTAGCTTTCGAAAGAGCAGAAAAAAAAAAAAGACTTCTTAGAGTATTAACCTGAACTTATTTTACTTACTCTTCTCTCCCTTGGCTTTTCCTTTCAATAATTGGCCTATAGGGATATTAGAAAAAATTCTTCACCAAGAGTTGTCAAGAACTGGAAGGGGCTGCCCAGGGCAGTCAAATGGCATTGGCTTGAAGACACCATCCCTGGAGGTATTTCCAAGACATGCACACGTGGTGCTTATGGACAGGGCTTAGTTGTGGACTTAGCAGTGCTGGGGGAATGGTTGGACTCCATGATCTCAGAGGTCCTTTCCAACCTGAACAATTCTATGATTTTATCTTTGATATATCTAGAAAAACTTCAACTATCAACTGCACCTCTTTATGCTACACTGCTTATGACTGATATATATAAACTCCAGGTTCTGGTGCAAAGACTTATTTTATACTACCCTATCACTAACTGCAAGTGCAGCTCCAGAGCAGCTTCTTTGTCATGTATAACACAGGACCTTCATGTCCTGACAAGTCAGGTCTGAACTTAAAACTTACCATTAAAGTCAGATTCTATCAGGCAACACAAGAGAAAACTAATTTGACTACAATATTTAGGCAAGTGTGTTACTCACTACTTACCACAACGGAATCATTGTGAGTTAGATCAACGACTACAGGATCAGAAGATTCACATGTGAGATCTACTACTTCTTCACCAGCTGAAAAACAAAGTTAGAATCAAGGTCAGAGATTGCAGAGGAGGAAAATTGCCTACCACTGTAACACCTTGAGATTAAACCATCTCCTGTCCATCCTCCCTTCAGGAACGAGTCCAATATTCTACTCAAGCTTTGCCCTCAGCAATCCACAGACATCTTTACCAGTCCTGTCCTCAGCAAGCTGCAACACAAAAGAGCAGCTAAGCCCCTCACACAGTTCCACTGGATGACAACAACTTGTAGGTACACAGCAACAGACAATTCATCTGACACAGGAGAATGTTCACCACACAGAAAAATAACGTGAATCATATAGGATACAACAGTATTGTGCTGTGCATGTTCCCTTGAGGGAGGGGGCACAATTAATGATAAGAAGCTTTCCTTATCTTCTTCAAACACGGGAGTTCCAAAAATTAGTTTACTACTCTGTGTAGTGGCAGCTGCTGTAAATCCCATCTCATCTGAATAGACATCCAGATGTCTGAGCAGCTCGAGGCCCTTTCCTATGCAACTCATCTACCACTAGTGGCAAATGCACTGTAGCTCAGTAACAAATCAAACCAGTTCTCAGTAGGTTTGTTGTTTAGCGATGCCACACCAGGCATCTCCTAAAATCAGGTTTCCCTTCTTTTCCAGTAAACAGCCTAGAAACTGGCAAAAACATAGGTTCAGTTGGACCCAAACCCTCCAGAAGCAGTTTCTGTTCTTACCACTTCAAAACAGAGCTTACCACTTTCTTCAAGTTCTATTGGCTCTGCTTCTGAAGCCATTTCAGTAGTAGAAGCCACGAGCCTGTTTCTTTTTCGAGCTTGCCTAGAATTAACTGCTCCTCCACGGCGCTTCCGTTGGGTCTAAGAGAGAACAAAGACTTGGCATTTTCTGTATGAGCAATAGTAACACAGCCCTCAATTTTGCAACACCAATGAAGGCACACAAGGATACAGAAAACACTTCTGGACTGGCCAAAATATTCATCAAAAGGTGGTATAGGTTATTCTCATCTGACTACAGCAAAGAAAAAACGTCATCCCAGATCTCTTACCCGCTGCCTCACCAAGAAAAAGCCCATCATGATGGTTTGCAAATGGGAAACTAGTTCACAATTTATTAGGTTTTGCTCACATTGTGAGCATTTACAAACTACTGCTAGCACCTAGAATGATTAAAAATCTTTACTGAACTTACATGAAGATTCAGTATACTCATGTCCCTGTGTACTAGCTACAAACTCCTAAAATAATTTGCAGAAGTATAATGGAAAACATGTTTAATAATCAGGTTTGCATTGGGTAGTAAAATACTTACTGAGCTCATAGCGTTTCTTGATCTAAAACCACTGAAAAAGAGGTACAAACACCAAAAGAGTAATGGCAAGGAAGCTACAGCTATAATTTCCTTAGATTCCTTTAGGTAGCTCACTGATAAGAACTCCAGGTTTCTGAAGGTCAGAGGATGATATTCTTCCAAGCCTATCAAAGAGAAGAGAGAAAGTTATCTGTCTGCAATGCTTGTACTCTCCCATATCCCTTGCTCCACGATTGCTGTTTTGGAGCCACCGTTTTCTGCCCAAAGCCAGAGGGGAGGGAAGTCCCCAAGTCCAGTACATGAGCCTCAGACCTGCAGCTGGGCCTGAAGCCTCAGTCACTCTCATCTGTGAACTGAACACCTGAAAAAGGGCATATGACAGAAAACTAGAAGAATATTAAGAAATCCCAACGACATTGAACTGAAAAGCAACTGACTGATGCTCAGGGCAATGTCTGTGGGCAGGAATTAGGGGGAGCTGTGTCATAAACAGCCATCTTCAGAGAACCTAAACCCCAGAGGAGCAGCTCTCTTCTGCAGCCCATCTCCAGATTCCAACAGCTGGGAGCCAAACCGCTTGAGAGGAATTTAAAGCAAGTGAACCAGACAAATTTCAATTCCAAAATACTTGCTTATGTGCAGGAGAACACAAGTTCACTGTAGCTGCTCTGTCACCTGCATGTGTGCTACCTGCCAAGGGGAAGAGGTGAAAAGCACAAAGGCAGCTCTGAGTAGCTGACAGGGCCCAAAGTAACCCAAGGTCCCATCCTGGAGCCTGGCTGTGGTACAGCCACCACATGTGCAACACAGAGTGCAAAGCTGGGGCTGGGCACCAGGGGACACAGAGGAGGGACCAGGAAAATAACTGTGTTAAACAAGAACTGCTGAACTGCCTCCAGAGCTGACTGGTTTTTGCCACAGAGACCAGCACACATGCTGTAGCCTACTCCCAGATGAGGAAACACACAGTGGCATGGAATAGCACTGCTAGTCAATCCTAGTCTTCAATAAAGGAAACCTGACTGAACTTCTTCCGCTTCAACTTACTCCATTTCTTAAATCACTTTCTTAAGAGACCCATTAACACAGAACTGTGACATTATTAAAACAAAACATGCTTGAGAAAAATGCTTTTCTGATTTGGTACTTACTATGAAGCCCAAATATATTTATGTATAGTTTCAAGCAACATAATATACGCCTCATCAATTTCCTCGCATTTTTTCATTTTAAAATCAGCACAAAAGCCAAAATGAAAGTCAATTCCCACTCACCCACCTCCCCCCTGCAGCTGAACCACATATGCCAAACTTAATGCTTAGTGAGTCCACGGGCACAATAGACCTCACTTTTGGAACTGTTATGTATAACATCCTCTCACACTTTTTTTTTTGGAACAGAATCTAAACGGACATGTTCAGTTTTTCTGGTAGATGAGAAATAGTCTTACATTGTCACCAGGAATATTGAAGACTCAGGATCAACAGACAGAGTCTGCTATCAGAGAAGGCAGACTGACTTCAGTCTCTTGCTTCCTCAATGCAGGACTCACCTATGCAATCATTTCCATAACATTCTGTGTCCAGGTAACAAGAATTCCTTTTGAACACTTCATCCCACTGTTCTTAATGTCTAGATTTCATTTCACTTGTTAAGAAAGAAAGCTTCTTTGTGAGCCTTACCAACATTCTTGGGAAGATCCTGTTTTACTCACTTTACTGAGTTGCTGGGATAGGGGACAAGAACTTTTTAAACCACACCATGCCTAATGCTGCAATCACACAAAAACCCAACCAAACAAAAACCAAAAGAACAGAGAGACTATTCTGTGAGCACATTTTCTAGTTGCTACACAAGCTCCTAGTGCCATATGATTATTATTCATGGGTTTGGAGGTTTTAGGAGACCAGGGAAAGAGGGAGGGAAAAGAGGAGACAGCATGAGGGATGAGGGATGGGGGCAAGGGAGAGAAACATCTCTAAACCTTACACATCTGCTCTTTCAAAATAATTGCTTCAGGACAAGTTACTATCTTCACTGACCAGCTACAAACAAAATTAAAAATCACTTAGGTAAACCAGTTTTCAGCATACAGCAAGAGGATGAACAAGAGTGAGCCACACATGAGGTGTATTAAGAAGTTAGGCCATTAGATTATTTCTAAGTTTTATTTCATCAATAAAGCCAAGAGACATTTTAATCTATTCTCCTCAGATATTGAATTGGAAAAAATACCTGGACATTAAAAAGCTGGGAAATGTCAGTTGGTGCAGACACCCGAGAAATAAAAAGAAATTAACTTTATACAAACTTATTTTAAATCACAAGTTGTTAGAACCGTTTTTAAAAAGAACTTTGCAGAACAACCTGATACACTGACATATCTGCACTGCTGAAAGGCAGCAAAAAGTAAGCCTATTGTATTCATCAGGCAGCACAGGTTTGAATGTAAAACACCCAAAAAGTTACACAAGACCTGGTGCTTTTTGGACTTAACATAACCCAGTGCAACGGTTTGTTGACCACGTGTCTTTAGAAAGGGTTAAAAACATTGTGGGGACACCTGTGAGGGCTCCAAACAAAAACTTGCATAGATTCTCTTTAGCTATGAGTGACTTAAATGTCAAAGAAGAGCTGTAACAGGAAAAAAAAATGAAGCAAACCAACCAACAAGCTTAAAGTTTTGGTGAAAACTGAAGTAACACACAATAAAAGACATCTCACACACTTCTCTGCCCAGGTACAAAAAACCAGATTATTTACAAGATTACTGTGAAATGTCTCAGAGGATCTTGTGTTAACCCTCAATTGCAGTAGAGGACAGAACCACCTTTTGATCTAAGTGACAGAGCACATAATTGCTGTGTAGATGGTTTAATTTTCAGGATCTTAGAACATTAGATCTAATGTTCTAATTAGATTAATGCAGATAGTACACATAAGGCACAAATGTTCTGGCACAAAGCTGCCAATGGCTCAAATCTTAATTCCTCAGAAGCACCTTCTGAAGAGGTTAAGTTGAAAATAGACACCCACAGGGAAGCTCATCACTGTAAAACTACCTCAAATCATCACAGACAGGTTCATCAGCATGACTCATCTCAGGAGATTAATGTTTACTATGAAAATCAGATTGCTGGAATTTATTAAGACTATTGAAGGAGTCTTATGATCCAGCAACATTTTTCTTTTGTAAGAACAAACCTTGTCTATGGGACCAGAGATTTCCACATTATTGGCTTACTTGGGAAACCTCACTGAACATCAACTGCCCAAACATTCTGAAAACAAAGCAGAGTTTACTTTCTTAAATACACCACAGATCAAGTTTAGTGATGTGCAAGAACAGAGGTATACACATTGCATATTAAGAGATACACTCATCTGGAAGAATTCCTTAAAAATCTTCAAAACTGCAGGACCGCTTAATTTAAAGTTTATTACAGAGGACTGGACAGCCCAAGTGAGATGATAAGGCCTATAATACTCTCAGCAGTCACTCTGAAACCACCCAGCACCAAGACTCCCAGGAGCTGAAAATACAAACAATTACTGCAGCAACCTCCCCCCCCTCAACCCACAGACACCCAGTGAGCTCACTCACAGCTTTACCTGCAGTTATCTGTGAGATTTATAGCAAGATGCATGCAGACATCGATTAGAAATTCTAAAATTACAACTTTTAAAAAAGTAAAAAGACTTTTCTTTGTGTAAAAACTTAGCAGATCAACTTAGCAATCCAATAAATAATTTTAACTTTTACAGAATTCTGTTGCTTCACTGCAGGATGGTACAGCACCTAAAAGGCCACTCCCCTTCCTGTCACAGGCAGAGTTCTGCACATGCAGTTATTGTTCCCAAGCAGTGTTGATCTCATAACAAATAGCATTTCAAAGACTACAAGTACCAACTTTTCTCTGTACTTGAGAAAAAAGAAGGTCAAGCTGTTTAAATTAAGAATGCTTACACTAGGAGTGGTAACTACTGCTATTCATCATTTAAATCTCTTGTTTTTTCCTCTACAAAAAAAGTCAACATTTTCACCGAGTTCAAGCTGATCTAGCTAAACGTGTTTGAATTACCCCTCAAAAACAATTGATTCTCTAGAATACTGAAAATTTTTCTTGCACCACTCTCAAAACAAAGTCTTGGTCTCCCACATGAATGGAGACAAATTGTCTGAAGCAAGAGACAGTGAGACAGAGAGAAAATGTCTAACAAGGCATTAACTTCATCCTAAACACAACAAACACACTAAAGTACCCAGCTAAAGAAACCAATAATGTCATTCCAAGCGTTGGGAACGTGCAAGGCACAGCTGACAACACCATTATATGTTGAATTTGTCAAAATGGGATATCCCAGGCCTTTAGGACTTTGCTTCTCATTTCTACTTCAGATGTCTCTTTGTACCCCTACAACAGGAAACACTGTATCAAAGGCGCATCTGCATAACAAGATTTTTGTCCTCAGAAGATGCACATACCAGGCACAAAGTGCTACTCTCAACTTCTTTTTTTACCACAGAGAACACTAACCTTTTACTCTTTTAAAACTTCCTATCCTATATTTCCAGTACTTTTAAAGATGCTTTTATTTTCTTAAATGCACTACACCAACTTCAGTGAAAAAAAGAAACTGAGTCTGTATTACCCAAATTAGGTAAAACGTTCCCATTCTATAAGACCTCGGTGAGAAGCAGCATAAAAAGAGTAAAGATGAGAGATAACCAGCTTATCACAGAGATACACCTGCCTGCCTGCTCTAAGCAGGCAGCTGCATCTACAGACAAATACGACATGTTCATGAATAACCAAAAAAAACCCCAAACAGCTCCAAAAACAACCAAGAAATCCCCCAAACCCACCCAAAGAACAAAACAACACACTAAACCTTTCATCGGCCGTTATGTCCTACTGCAGACACAGCAAAGAAAAATGGACACTGGCCAGAAGAACAGCTCTTGCTCTTACCCGCACAAGTTTTTCTGAGAGACGCCACAACTCACTTTCAATAGTCCCAAAAACCAAATACAGAAGAAAGCAAAAAAAGCTAGTTGAGTCTTTCCACATCCTGTACTGAAGCGCCGGTGCGGGCTGAGGTAGGCGAGAAACATTCCCCCCACTGCTGCTGTCACACAAAATGGGAGGGCAGAGCGACAACTTCATGCGGCAACATCCACCGAGCCCCGGCTGTTCCTCCGGAGAACAGAGCCGTCTGCCTGGGCAGGAGCGGCGGTGGCCCAGCCGTGCCCGCACCTCGGC
>JAHLSL010000015.1:25600364-25647270 GCA_025920805.1 Petroica traversi
CTCCTTCTCCTTCTCCTTCTCCTTCTCCTTCTCCTTCTCCTTCTCCTCCTTCTCCTCCTCTGGCTGCTTTCTCAGCCTGCCCACCCTTCCCCAGTTCAGGCCAAGAGAGAGGGGTTCTCACACTTCTCTCAGTGTGTGTGCTCAGTGTCCCTTTTCAGGGAGGGGTGTGAGCACTGGCAGTGGCAAGGAGAGAAAGGAGTGCATTGCCATTCTGGCAATCACACCATCATTTGCAATCCAGTGCTGAGAGCCCAGTGTGCTACACCTTTACCACAGTGTGTGATGGGGATGTGGGGAACTTCGGGGTTGGGAGGAGTCTGCACATCTTCCTCATGTACAAGGAAGTCAAGGAGGAAGTCAAGGAGCTGCTCTCCTCTGACAGCTTTCAACCACGAGAATGGTGACAGTTTGGAGTTCCACACCTTGACTCCAACACAAAGTAACTCTCCCCACAAAGCATAGATAACGTGGATGGAGGGAGCCTAAAACCAAGTGGTTTGATCTATTGTATGATCCCTTAGGGCACTGGATTGCTTGCAGTAATAGCTGTTCCTCCATGGAATGAAAGGCAGTTGTGTCCCAAGTACACAGGATGTAACTTGAGCACATTAGCCTGTATTCAAACACACACAAATCTGCTGGTGCTTGAGTGTGAAAGCTGAGAACAGAATTGCTTGTCCTCTTCAAATGGCAGTGCTGATTTTCAAACTGTGTGAAATTCTAGGAATTAAATGGACATCCTGCATATACATCATCCTGCAAGCATTCACCAAGCCACTGCTGTGATAGGTGTCATGGTTTGCAGTCTTTTAAAGGCCAATGTCTCTGTAATTTTTCATGTTCCATTTCCTATTTTGTTTAATATAGCTCATAATGTGCTTGCACAACATGCTTCCTTTGTGTTGATGTATGCCTGTAAATGATTTTGAAAGGCACCTGCCTGGTAGGGACCCAAACTCCAGGTGTCACTAAAGCAGGTTTGTTAGCAGAGTTTGGCTGCCATGCTTTAGCTGATTAGCAGTAGCCTTCAATATAATGCAATTTAGGATAGAACACATAATTTTATATTGATGCATAAGGCTAACTTATGAGGACCATTGGGAAGATTTGCTATTCTATCCCTATAATGATGAATCAATTCTGTAAACACAAAAATTAGCTTTCTACATCTCCTGTGCAACATATCAAAAACAGAACCCAAACAATTAATCACTCACACTGATTTGAGAGGTATTTCAGGATTCAAGATCTGCAAATAAGGTTTAATACACAAAGCACATAGTTTCTATAGAGAGAAATAAAAACTGAATGAAAGTCTCTAGCATTTATAAATGCCATGGTCAGCATGCTATATTTCTGTATTAACAAAAAAACCACCAGAGATTTGGATTACATATGAAAATGCATTAAATACACTCCCAAAGAACAACATTTTTGGTATACTATGATGATGCCTTTTTATAGGAGTTACTTCCAAGTTACATACATAAATTGCCTAGGAACCATGAAAGGAAAATGTTTTCTAACATCTATAATGTAACGTTTTATTTCTTTATTTAGAAAGCAAACAGGGCTCCATTAAAATGACTGTATAAGTTATGAAGAATCTGACCAGATTGACTGATTGATTCAGAGGCTTGAAATTCAGTGTAAAATTTAATTTGGATTCTACTATCTTTGGCATACTGGTCTGTTCTAAAAAACATTTAAAATGACAGAACAAAAAGTGAATCAAAGCTTCTCATTCAAGCAGCTTATTTTTGGATCAGAACAGTTTTAGTTCTGCATTAAGCCAAAGAATCTAGTTTAAAGGAGCCCAGCCCTGTATAAAATTCACAGACTGCACATCTAGCAGAACAGATGATTTTTTAAGCAGGTACTAGTGAAACAGGTTTTATGTAGTACATGAGTTCTTAATGCTTAGTTTGCATCTCTAGTGGAAAGCAGTGGCTTGAGTTGCTCCCACAGACTTTCACAATACTGAGTGTATAGCAACGAGAGTGTATTTCCAGCTCCAACTCCATTTCAGGTTCCTAAGTCTTAAAATCTTTTCTTAATGCATGCTATAGAAAAGAAAGTCACTGATCTGTGCAGTCAATCCACTGCAGCTGCAGTTATTGATTCATTAAATACATTAAACCATTTTTTAAAGTACTTACATAGTAAAACCCCAGTCTTTGGAGACTGACTATCAGCAACAAACCAAATTAGAGCTGAGACGAGTGAAAACTAAAGGAATACATCAATACTGCCTTCTGTAACTGAGGTGTAGAACTGGATGATAAATGCATAACATGAATTGAGCTCTGAGAAGCCACCTTTGGCAATAAACATGAATCGAAGACATGTCTAAAAACATGTGTTTGTAGCCTGATAGAATACATCTTCTGAATGTCAGCCTGAACATCAGTTAGCTAAATAAATATGGCAAGACAAGGACTTACCTCTCAAAGCTACAAAAGGGAAAAGATGAAAGACAATTTGAAAGAAAACAGTGGCAAATATTTAAGATGCAGTAAAAATGGTATAAGATCAAGAGGTGCCACAGGCTTTCTCCTTCTCAGCTTTATTTGTAAATAGCTTTAACTTAGATTTTAAAACGTTTGTGGAAGGGACCTTCTGCATATGTGAAGCATCCATGATGGTTATGGATCCTTTATGACAATTAATAATAAATATTAGTAATGAATGCAGAATTTGATCAGTCTGTAAGCAAAGAATTTCTTTTTGATCTGATGCTATAATGTATTTAATTTATCTTTTTTTATTTTATTTTTTATTTAATTTATCTTTTTTTTTTTATTAATCTTTTTCCTAAAATATTTTTAACTTCTAGAATAAGACCTTCCTTTTCATCTTACAGATGAAATTCAAGGAAGAAAACTACAACCCTGGTATTGGTTTAGCTGAGAATGAGAAACAACTATAAGTGGCAAGTTAGAATTATTCTAATAACATCAAATTAATTCTGATTAGCTGAAAAGGAACAGAAGAAAGACAAAACTTCTTTCTAAATATATATTATTGACTCCGAATCCTGGGGCAATACTGTCAACACTAGCCTATGGAGTGTCTTCAACCATAAATGATGAAAAAGATTTGTTAAGTCTGATGAAAATTATTTTCAAGAATTAAAAGAAAATCCTGGCCCCAGTGTAATCCTTGACAGAAGACATACTGATCTATAAAAGGGCTGTATTTTGCTCTCTACTTGTTCTCCTCCTCAAGGGCTGGCAAAATATTAACGAAGTTGCAATGTCTTAAATGTCACATGCTGTTTTATACTGACTTTAAAGCAGCTGCTCGTCCAAGTTGTGCTCTGAATTGGGAAATCTGGTCCAGTTTGTCTAGAATAAGTTGTTCCTTAGCTTGTTTTTCATGAATTATCTGGTCTCTCTTCTCTTCCTCTGCTGCCTTCTGTGTTTCCTTGAGTAGGGCGAGGCGTTCACGTAGTTCCACTATTGACATTTCACCAATTAAGCCATGGCCACCAGTCTAGAGAACATGAAATATAGGTTTAAATAACACTGTAAATACCAAGAGAGAGTAAATGAGTAAAACCAGACTATTTTGATTGTGTTCCAATTCATGCTGAATATATTCTGACTTCCAGTAAAAATAGGGATGGTCCTAAACTACTTGGTATTTAAAAATTGTTTTTAAATTCTAGAGCATATCTTTCATAGCACATTTAAAGAAAAAGCATTGAAAAATATATAGAGGATTAATCATAAATACAATATATTTGCTTTCAAATAATTCTACTTGGATTTTAGTTTTAATTAGACTTTGAATTTTAAAAATGTATAAAACTACTTTTTTTTGTTATATGAAACCAGAACAGACTTTACACTAAAAATATGCTTTTTTTTTTTTTTTTTTATTTATCTATTTCCAAAGTATGCACTTGATCTATAATGGTATCTACTATTTTTATCTGAAATGACTAGGACTAAAACAATGCTTTGTACTCAGAAAATTCTGATCTTAATGCCCAAATTTAAAATATCCAAACCTGATTGTTTAATGAAGGCTTTCTAATATCCACATTGCAATGTGAGTGATAAGGAGATTCTGGGATCTAAGGAGAGACTTCTGCACCTTAGTTTGCAAACAAAGATGGATCATTTCCAAACAGCTCTGAGAAGGCTTTAAGTTTTTGGCACTTTAACTTTCTTTTAGTTCCACCATGAAATAATGTCCTTAGGTGCTACTTCCCATCTCCAGGGATTGCACTCAACCACTGCCCTGGACAGTCTGTTCCAAAGCATGACAATCTTTTCTGGGAAGAAATTTTTCCCAGTACCCAATATAAATCTCCCCTGGTGCAACTTGAGGCCATTTCGTCTTGTCCTGTCCCTTGTTACTTGGGAGTAAAGAGCAACACTCACCTTGCTACAATCTCAGTTCGCCTGCAATTATGGAAAACTTGCAGAAACCCACACCAATAGTGAGCTCCTGTGTAGCTTTCTTTGCAAAGTTTAATCCTTTTCACTCCAACTAATATTCTTTTGCCTATCCTAACACAGTTTCGGTACATATCTTGTACCATATCATGCACCTTTGGTGCATATCTTGTACCAGCACATTAAAAAAAAATCCCCCTTTTATTGAATACTGAGTGAGTTGTTGACAGAATAGTAGTGACCTTTCTGCTTGTGAGATTTTCCTGAAACTGCAGTGAAGGGGAAGGAAAAGAAACCAGAAAAGAGAAGGATGCCCCATCATAGATAGATGGTCAGATGCTCTGTTTGCCTTGATTGATTAACAAGAATTGAAGAGGGAATTCAATTCAGTCCCTCTTCTCTGGCCTGGGATGCCATCTAAGCTTTACAGTGATTTGCAAATAGCAAATGCCATAATACTTTGCTTCTTGTTTAAACTATCAATGACCATTAAGTTCTACTCACTGGAAGTGAAAGGGAAATATTGTGCAACAGGGCATATATATATCTATATATCTCTATCTCTATCTCTATCCATCTATATCTATATCTATATCTATATCTATATCTATATCTATATCTATATCTATATCTATATCTATATCTATATCTATATCTATATCTATATCTATATCTATATCTATATCTATATCTATCTATATCTATATCTATATCTATATCTATATCTATATCTATATCTATATCTATATCTATATCTATATCTATCTATATCTATCTGCAGTAGTGTTTGAGCATGACAAGCAGACATTGAACACATCTAGGAAAGAGAATTTGCTTGAGGCATAAAGTGGTAGAAGCTGAATATTTTGAGTGTCTGCTTTTCAAAAATGCTCAGTGAAGCCAGTGAAGTAGCTCCTAAAATAGGGGAAGTTCTATACTCATGCAGAAGGTACTGCTGGTGTTCAAACACCTTAAGTGCCATCAAGGGAAGAACTGGTACTTTAAAAATTATGAGAATTAATGGAAATTTTATGGACAAATACTTAATTGAACTAGGCCTGAAAAAGTCTTCTGTAGAAAGAAAAACAGGGCAAGCTATCACCAAAAATGTGCTAATTCACTAGAGTGCTACTGTAATAGTCTGTATAATGGAACAGTGAAGTTGTGATACAGAATCATAGAATGATTTGAGTTGGAAGGGACCTTGAAGATCAGCTAGTCCAAACACTCTGCCATGGCCAGGAACATCTCCCTGATCAGGTTGCTTCAAGCCCCATCCAGCCTGGCCTTGAACACTTCCAGGGATGGGGCATCCACAACTTCTCTGGGCAACCTGTGCCAGTGGTTCCCCACACTCATTTTCTCTTCCATCAGAATATTCTTCTTGATAAAATTTTCATTTTATAAACTTTGTGAATGTTCCATTTCAAATCTAACTTGTCATGCAATATGATAAAGCATGACATGGATGGACTCACTTTGTAGCAGACTGTGATATATTTGCATTCAGTACACAATCCCTCTGAATGTGATACACATACAGGACACGTTTATGTAAAATCAGATTTCCTTCTGAGCTTACCTCTGTTAGGTCAATAAACTTTTGTCTGATGCTAGATGCAGCCTCAAGAGCTCGTATTTGTTGAATTAGTTCATATCTTTTCCTATTCTCTTCCTCCTTTTCTTCTAAAGCTTGCCGGAGAAGTTCTCCGCTTTCTTCACAAACCTGCTGAACTGAAAGACAAGAATTAATCTCAGTTAGCTGTTTGTGTATTTTAACAAGTAGTCCATCTGGAGGAAAATTCATATGCATTAATGAATAATGATAATAATACTGATCTGAAGGTACTTGAGGGAACAGTCTGGTATTGGTGGGAGGAATCATTAAAGAAACAAATGAGTACTTCCCACCTCCACCATCTATCCTTCTATTCAGCAATAAACGTACTATATACATACACAGACACTTTGAATTACTGCTTTGTAATTTCTGTTCTCATTTGTGCATACTGTTCCATTACTTAATGAAAGGATATTATAAAATAGAAAATATTCATAGTCTTCCAAGCTACATATATCCTAGCAATGACTGACTGGCAAAGGCTGGTGGGCCCTGCTAGTCCATTTTGGAGTGGATAACACTCCCTGCCTGCCTCAATCCTTATGAATACAAGTACAGAAATGCACAAGCAGAGAAGTCTGCAATTGAAAAAAAAACTAGAGTAATTTGCATGTGCTGCTTTTAGATGGAAGAGAAACTGGTTGCAGAACATTTGTGATGTATTTCTCCTGCTTAAACAAAGAGTAATTCCCATGACAAGTAGCTTACACTTTCTGATGTAAACATTACCAGCTGATTCCTGGATTCATATTCATGCATTCATGGGAATGTATAGCCTGGATCTTTCCCTCAATTTCACTTTCCCTTCCGTAAAAATTGTAATTGGCCCATTAAAAGAAAGATGAAGTAATTTGGGGATATTTAGCATCACCTCTCATTTTTTTCTGGCAGTATATAAATACCTATTTGTTGTTTGTATTCCTGCATCTTTGCTTTTACTTGCTTAACATTCTTGTGTCCTTCCATGACCTGTTCCACCACCTCTTTAATTTCTTTCTGTTCCTGTAGACGTTTCTCTGCATACAGGTTCATCAGCTCTGCTTTCTAAATCACAAACAAACAGGTGAATACAACTGATAAGTGCCTCAAATCATTGAAACAGGGCGAGGACAACTGGATTCAAACTATTACATCATCCACAAAAGTAGTAAAGGACAGTGGCTGGAGACAAGGTAGAGACACAGATTTAAGCTCCCCTCTCTGTGTTTTATTTACACACAACTGCCCTGTATGATACTTGTACTGCTGTTTTCTATGATTCTCCTACATGGCTCTAAGACCAGACAGAAAGAGTAATTTTTGGATCTGGTTGTGAGATAACAAGAAGTGTGCTAATCTAATATACTGCTGGTGTGCCTGCAGGGCTCGAGCCAGAGCTCTGTAAAGTACCTTTGGGTACCATGTTCCTTCCTTTGTCAGAGGAAAGGAACAAGAAGCAGGAAAATAGATTTTCTCAGACTAGATTCCTTGCTGTTCTTGAGTTTTAGATGGAAGAGCAGAGTTTTAAAAGAAGGAGGAGGGTCAGCACAACAGCTGAACATTGGTGAATGGGCACTTGGTGCCCAGTATGTCTGGAGATCTGCATATGGATCACATGCCCTGCTCGTTGACAAGCAAAGGGAACTACGTGGAATTGGTCAGGTTAGAGCAAGTTTTATTTGCACATCTCCAAATCTATTAATTTTGGGACATTTCTGCTAATAAATAAAACATATGCTCTGAAGTTGAAGTGAATATAACAACTGCAATAATTTTGGAAGGAGCTGAGCAATCACACTATGCTCAGTTGTACACACTAGGGTTCACTTGAGGTTCTTGCTATAGTCTTTCTAAACAAACATGAACACTCAATGCCAAAAAAGATTGAAAGGTATTACAAGACAGAAAAGGAGCTCATTAAGCCAATTTTCCTTTTTCAGCATGGTCTTTAGGAAAATTTTATACTTTTGTGGCCCCTTTTATGTTTCTGAGACACTCCACTGATATTTATGAGATGGTCAAGAGACAGGTACTGTCCTACAGGGCACAGCAAAAATACTGGACAAATAGAAAAGAATGTGATGGTGGCTATGAAAAGTTTAAAATCGATAGGATTTGTTTATACTTGTTCACCTGTTTGGTTTATAAGACAAGCACTGAGAAAATGTAATGTGATTTGTAAAAACAACGAAAATATTTAGCAATGATTTTGAGAAATTGTGATTTGCCATATTGAAAACAGTATGAAAATATTTCTTGGCATAAATATTCAGTTTTCCATACAGATGGAATCCAAAGTGGGTTGTCTGTCTGAATTTTTGCCTAAGAAAGATCTAGGCATGCCAGATAATACGAAGTTAATTGAATTATATCAGTTTAAGAAAACTAATTCTTTCATATTTGTAGCTCTTATTTTAACAAAATAAAGAAATCAGTTATATAATGTTGATTTCAATGTTATGTTTCTTAGTATCTCATTATATGTTCAAAAAAGGATTTGCATAATGACAGAATATAGGGGAGCATGCTTTGACCTGCTTTTGTTCAATTTACTTCATAAGTGTAAATGAAATTTTAAAAACTTGCAAGAAGTACTTTAATGTAATAAACATTGTTGTATCTGGAAGTTATAGCACTCTTTTTCCTTTGTTTGCAGACTCCAGTGAGTAAAGACACTTATATTTTACACCTCTTACAGTAGGTATCATCTGTGCTATGATTTGCACAGATTGGAAGTCAGCAAAATTTGAGCATTCCTGTATGTATTACCTCTTCTCTCAATAGATCAGCTTTCTTCTTATTTTCTTGAATTACATTCTGATGGGCTAGAACTGCCTCTTCATAACTCAGTTTTCCTTGAAGCCTCCTACACTCTATTTCAGCCAGCTGTTCTTCTAAATCTTTTCCACGCATCTGTTTCTGCCATTCCAAGAATTCAGATGGGTCTCCAGCCCCTTGTTGCAAATTTTCAACTCTGCAAGAGAGAAAAAAAGAGTACACTGTTCTAGGGATCTGGCTTTGTAGCCCTGCCTTGGTTCGTAAAACATTTCTAGTAGCCTTTGATAGAAAGTGCTTGATCTCTGCAGGGAAAAAAGGCAGTCATCACAAAGTTGTTTGACAGATGTATTTTAATTCCAGTCTAAGAGGTGTTCCTACTATGTGAAAACCCTGAGAAAGCCAGTCTGGAAGAAAGTGCAGGAGGGCATGGACCTGAAAGTTTTCAGTAAAACAAAGCCCCAAGAGAGGGCAAACTTTAGCTATATATGGATTCTCATAAGGAGCAGAGAGAATCAGGCTAAAGGGATGTACATTTTCTCAGAGGACTGCCTTGCTTAGAGGTAGAAAGAACAAATAACTTTTCTCTTTGGCAAAATTCTTTCCACTTCAACACAGAAAAGAAAAATCTTCTGCTTAACACTATTTATTTTGTATTTTGTCAATTAAATAATATTGCGGTAATGAGGCAAAGAAGTATTCAGCTGTTAAGCAAAGTCAAATCCCTATTTTTTGTTCTCAGCTGAGAGAGAAAAAATAGCAAAGCCCATCAAAGTTCTGCAGCAGAGGAGGGAATGAGCTAATAACCAGGGCAGAGACGCAAACATGGAGTGAATTGTGTCCTACTGCCACTCCCTGATGCATATACAAGTGATACATCTATCTCTACATATATCTATATATATTTATCTGTTTTGTGTTTAATGCAGCTGAAGATTAAAACTCATTAAGATAAAATAGTGCCAAGTTACAGGGAAAATCTATTCCTTTGCTGAGTGGAACAAATTCTGCCAGCTAGAGCGAAGAATAGCATATGTAATATGGAAGAACCTTAATATATGTGAATAGCTGATAACAGAACCTGAGTGATGTATAATATCAACCTGCTAAAATCCTGATGCATGAGCCAAAACCTGTTAGGTCCAAAGATCAAATCCAAACTTACACAGTCTTTAAAGGACTTAAAATGTTAACAATATTTAGTGTTTAGCCTGCTAACCTGGGTGGATTAGAAGCAATACTAAAGCAAGATAACATGATATGGGTTTTATTTTTGTGAAGTCTTTTAGTGAAAATGTTCTGTGATTCTAGCTATAGAATACAACCTGCAGTGGCCATCCAGGAGTTACCCTCTCCCTAGTAAACATCCTCTGAAAACCTGTGTTGCTGAATAAGAATTCCTTATGCCAGAGGAATCCTTATGTCAGGATTTCTTAGAGTGTTAAATGCACAAAAGGACCTGCAACCTCTTACTAACCCCTTCCCCACCACCCTGGATTCAGTGCTTGCATTCAAAGAGAGCTCTGTTGCAGTGTGACTGTCTAACATTGGATGGGACTGGAGTGAAAAGAACTGTTTGTGGAAGAACTATGAAAATCCTGGTTGGTGTGTGTGTAGTTTCTTCCCAGGAGACATTTAAGCCTGGGTTCTCAGCCTTGGCCCTTGCCTAAGCTGCTCCACAGATCAGCCTGCCCCCAGCCTGGGGCTGAGCTGACCCTGCCTTCCTCACTTGGCTTCCTGGCTGGACCTTGGCCCAGACTCATCCCTTTGGACTCTCGTAGCACCCTTGGCTGACCCTGCTGTCTGTCCCTGAGTCTGTCTTGCTGCCTGCCAGGGCACCATGGAGCTGCTGTCAGTGAGAACACTGTCCCTACATGTCCTGCTGTCACTCTCAGCTCTTGGCTTATCTTGTTTAAGGAACAGCCCATTCTTAGTGTGCTATATCTTACTGTGATAGAAATGGACAGGTATTTTTTATTCATATAAACAAATATCAAACATGGCATGTTGGACCACAGACATTGAAGAAAATGGAGATACATGAAATTATTTGGCTTAATACAGATGCATGTCGTAGAAAGGACATAGAAATTGATGTGTATTCGGGTCATTATTTAGTCTGGAGAATTGGAATAAATATAAAAGTGATCTCTGTTGGACTTAGCCAGAGTGCTAAATCAGAACACAGTAACACCGTACAGCATCTACACAAAAAGAATTACTTTACTCTAGACTTTTTATTCAATCCACTTCATTCTACTTCTCTCTTGATTTGTCAACTGTTTTTATAGAACAGAATGCTTTACAACACATTCATTAGTTTAGTTTACCTGGAATTTACTTAATTCTTTTGATGTGGTTCACTGTCCTATACCCAGGGATGTGAAAAGCAATCCTAGGTGCAGAGTGGCCATACCTTTTGAGCTCCTCTTCCAATTTCCTCTGGTAGAGGGCACCCTCTCTCAAAATAGCTGCTGTGTTTAATTTAATGGGTATATTGTCAATCTGTCAGGAAAGGGAAAGTGTATCCCATAGTTAGTAATGTAAACCATAAAACAGAGTATAAAAACATCTCAGTGGGTTAAATAAATTGACCCAAGACAACATAAATTTTGTTTAAAGCATTCATCTAGCATTAATCTGACATTCACAATGAAATTGCATGCTGTTCATAAACCACTCAAGCTGCTTAAGAAATCAGCAAAGTCCCCCAAGTGGATTATAAATTTGTAATCACTCTTGGACCATGTCAAATCCCATAGAATGTCTTCACTTCCTTTCATATTTTCCAGTGCTCATATCCATTGTGCAATGGGATTCCATCTGTTTTGGACAAAGACAATAAACCACCTCTCTGAAAGATGGTCAGGGAAGTAAAACAAAAGCAGCACCTTTCATAGGAAGATCTTAGAAGCATTTTATAAATAATCACTATTACCACATAGAAGTATTTTCAAGACAACTGGAATCACCCATTGCCATATCTATTTTCTAGATAGTAGAAGTGAAGAACAGTCCCCAGTGAATTTCAGGCCTCAAGTTATAACTTGGATTAGATCCTGTGGCTACTTTGTTAATTCTTCAAAGTATTGCTTTGAGACTGACTCCCAGATAACTTCTAAATACTGAGGGTGGAGGGGATCAATTTCTCTGCCAGTTAGAATTGTGCCCTGCACAGGTATGGTATTCAGAAAAAATGGGTCACCTTTGCAGATACATGCAAGAGACCTGATCTGAACCAAGGCACAGCAGTGCTGCTGAAATAAGAACTGGGATCATTCCTGCAGAAAACAAAGCGTAATCATAACACATTTGACTTTAATCCAGACAAGTTCTGTGTTCAGAATTAAAACATGTATTTAAATTCCAATGAAGAATTTAATGAGTAGCTGAGAAACAGATGCACAGAATCACTCAAGCTACATACTGCAAATATTGTATGCAGAAATACAAACTGCAGTCTCCTGAAATACATAAGCTAACTGGAAAAAGAGTAGGTTATAAATTATAATAATTAGGGAGGTTGAGGATAGCAAACACATTCCATCACCTAGAATTCACTAAGTAAAATTACTGTTTTTACACAGATAGCATATTATAATGAAAGAATTAATTAATTACCTGTCAGTTTCTTGACAAAATGGTGATAACTTGATGAATTTAGAAAAAGAATCCAAACCAATTTTTTTTTGTTTGACTTACTATGATTTCTTAATGCCCAGTTTTGTTCTACCTTTTGATCTGCTTTACAACATCTCAAAGCCTTTGGCATTATATGAACAGTTTGTATTTTATGCCTATACTGTGTATAAAATGTTTCCTTAGAGTGGACATTTTCTCTGACACATGTTGATGTTTTCATACTTTTGACAGTTTTCTGTGTATACAGATTTCATGTTCTGTATTTACCAACTATAATTTGGATAGAGAACTGAACTAAGAATGATTATGGAAATACCTTGAACTTCAGTTTCACAGTTTATTGACCAGAAATCTGACTGTATGACAATGAAACAGAAATATAGCAATAGAGTCAAAACAACTAGGACTCCCAAGACATATAAGGTATCAGTAAAATAACCAAATAGATTATTCTATGTCATACAGTATGAGGGAAGTTCTGAATTTTACTAATTCTCTTCCTGTCATGAGATATCTTGCCTTTTTTAAAGATGAGAAAATAGAAGTAATTGGGAAAATTGCAGAACGCTCTAATTTTTGTGGAAAAATATAATATTCATTATTGCCACCTAATGAATGTGCAACAGATCACCAAAATCAATAAATATGTAAAGAGCAAATATGATATGAGCAAGAGGCAGACTGAGACAGAGTGATGATGCATTTGTGCTGTTTCATTCTCTCAGTGAAAAGGATGTATAAACACTTTGAAACAGCAAGTGAAATAATTGCTTTTGCACATAATATATGTCTCTAAAATGGAAAAAAAAAATTCAATATACTGTGGGTGGTCTAAAAAGAGGAAAGCAAAATACTAGTTGGTTAAAAGATTACATAATTTCATTAACTTGAAGGTAGATTAAAGTTTTATATACACATCTTGCATAAGCCATCCTTTTAGGGTTTGTCTACTCAGAGAGTTGCACAGGCAGGAAGGCAACAGGAATAGAAAGTATTTTAAAAGTCAATAACAATATGCCTATCTCTGCTTGAAAGTTACAGCAGCACCTTGAATATCACCTAACCAACCTTTAAGGCAAATGTGTTTAGACAAGATAAAACTGTTTATGCATCTAGGGGAGATACCAGCAAGTTTTAGAACTGGCCCTAATCAATGCCAGAGGATGTCAGATCCATATTTTTCTTGATGCAGTTCAGGCAGATGGTTTGACTTTTGTTAGTCTGCACTGAAGTTTTATTATTTTATATTATCAGGGAGGGCAATGGAATATACAGAATTTTGAACTGAGCCCACATAATTACGTCACGTGTATTTGTTTTAACTATGTAAATGTTTCCTATTTTGGGGTTTTTTTCTCCTTTTTTTTGTGCAAAATGAACGAGGATCTTATTGCCTTACTGTAATTTAAATGCTGCTGGACTGTAAGCAAGCAGACTGAGTAGCTGACACTGTTACTAAAGATAACTTCCGTGTGTGATAAATGCCAGACAGGCTTTAGAAATACTTGCCAGATGCCCAGTCCCCCAAGCAGAGAATCAATCTTTTCACAGTGTTTATGAGCTGTACCTAAATACATAGTTTTAAAGAGTAGACAGACCTGCCCACAAGATATTTGAAATCACAATACAAGCACAGCTTCCACCTGAAATTATTCTGCATAAGAAGTTGAAACAAATGAAAGATGCCAGATTGAACAATATGACTGAAGATTATCTGTAGTGCAGTTATTGCAGAAATAGAAATGTGAGTTTTCATGTGTTTCACTGTTAAGGCTGAACAGCTCTTTTTCCATGCTTGCAGTTCTCTGACCCTTGAAAATTCTAGAAGAGAAGCAATCAGTACAGTGGATTTCATTACCTCAGTGTGTGTCTGAAGGAAACAGGCAAATATCCAGCCTGATTGTATATTGTGTATCAGACAGTCATTAGCTGGAATGATTGCTCAGCATTCTTTAGGATCTCATTTTGAAACAGTGATGTACTGATGCAAGATTCTTCTGTCCTTATTCTGAGTTCTTAAACCAAGGTTTCACAATTCTTTTGACAGGGACAATTCTCATTTCATACTATTTCACATAAAATATTTTCTCTTTGTAAATGAAAACACTGTTAAGGTAAAATGGTTACATTGTGCAACTGCACACAATTTATCTCAGGGAATCACCCTGACCAGCCTTACCTAGAGCTCCATCTGCTCACTGGTCTGGGAGCCCCACTTAAACCCAGAAGAGGGTTTCAGTTTTTTCCCATTATGCTGGGAATTTTTCCACTCCTGGCTGTCTCTCCATTTCTGTCTTGCTACCAGGGACTGGGGTGGCTTTTGTAGCTTTGTCTCTTGACTGGACTTTTGGTGTACCCCAGATCTGACTTGTCACCTTGTTTTGTTCAAGGGTAACTTTCTGTCAGCCAACTCACTGCCCCCGAACTCCTCACATTCAGATCCTGTGTCCTGGTGATCAAGGGCACCCCCTGTGATTTCATTACTTGGGCTCTTTATGTCTCTTCCCTCATGGAGCAGCCCCACTCTTGTCACTCCCTGACCATTTCTTTGTGCATTATTAATGGTGCATAGGACAAAATCAATGAACCATAGACCCAATCCACTCCATGCTCCTGGCCACAGATGTTAGTGTAAAAACACAGATTTGGAAAACAAGATTTGCATATGTTTCAAATTTTTAAGTACATTTGACAACAGTTCCTTAAAGGTTACTCACCTTGCTTTGGATCTTTTGAGCCTTGAATACTGGTTTACTCTCCATAGTGTCATGTATGTTCTGCAGTTCAAACCAAAAATACATTATTTCATTTCAGAAACAAATTTTCAATTACTCTGCAAAAGATATTTATCAAAGGTATATATCAAAGGTATTTAACAAAACTAACCCTTGAATATTCATCTAGAGTAACACACACACAGGAAACATATTTTGGAATTGTAATGTAAACAAAAACTTGCTGTGTACACCCAACCTAGTGGGAATATGACCATACAAACGTAGGTCCAAATATTGACTAAAATAATGCTAAGAAGTAACAGTGACTCTCTGTTTAACTATTAAACATTACTTACGTATATATATTAATATATTCAGCTTTTAGCTGAAATACATACTGAGATGACAAAAAAGGATGTCAAAGCACACTTCATGAAATTATTAATTAGCGGTAGAATTCTACTGATGCTTATTAATTTAATCATGTTAGCTATAGATACTGATCTGAAACTGTCTGGTATCATGGGGATGAACACAGTGAATAGAATATGCACACTGATGCTGAAATGAATATATTACAGACACAGTTTGGTGGCATAACTGTGAACTGGGAATCAACCAAAGCAAGGATTCAGTATGAAGAGGACCATTATTCCCTCAGCTTGGTTGCTCTGTGACATCAAAGTTAATGGAAAAATAACATGTAGATTTAGAGAAATATTGCCAGTTTGGAGATTTGTTGGAGCAGTTTCACAGAAAGGTTGCTTGCCTCAAATAAGGAAAATAAAGCAGCACCAGAAGTATAAGGAAAGGGGGTAGTACTTTATGCATACAAATAGGCAAATGTTGGTGTAGGGATGTGAAATGACACTACAGCTATAAACCATAGCACATTATTCCTAAGCCCAAATAAACATAATATTTCAAATACTCTAATGTATCTTTAAATACTGCAGGCATTTTTCATCTTCATACTGAGGAATTTTTTGTCAAGTGTTTTGCACCATACCTCTCTCTTTTCAGGCTTGATGGCTGCACACCTGAACAGGTTAGTATTTGCTTTCAGGAGCAGATCCTAAAATTAAAACAATAATCTTAAAGAGTGTGGTACATTTAAATTCTCTAAGAATAATTTTATGTTTCAGAAAGTCTTGTAGCCCCAACCACTATAGTCGCAGAATTATAAAATGGCTTGGGTTGGAAAGGACCTTAAAGATCATCTTGTTCCAAACCCCTGCCATGGGCAGGGACACCTCCCACTAGACCAGGTTGCTCAGAGTTCCATCCAACTTAGTCTTGGACACTTCCAGGGATGGGGCACCCAAAACTTTTCTAAGCATCCTGTGTGAGTGCCTCACCATCCTCATAGTAAAGAATTTCATTGTAATACCTAATCTAAACGTACCCTCCTTCAGTTTGAAGCCATTCCTTCATGTCCTATCACTACCTGCTCTTGTAAAAAGCCCATCTCCATCCTTCTTGTGGGTTCTCCTCAGGTACTCAAAGGCCACGATTATGTCACCCCAAAACCTTCCCTTGTCCAGGCTGAACAATCCCAATTCTCTCAGCCTTTCCTCACAGGGCAGGTGCTCCATCCCTCTGATCATCTTAGTGGCATCCTCTGGACTGGTTCCAACAGGTCCATGTCCTTCCTGAGGGCCCCAGAGCTGGGTGCAGGTGGCTCTCACCTGAGTGGGGCAGAGGGGCAGAATCCCCTCCCTCACCTGCTGCCCACGGTGCTTTGGATGATCCCAGGACAGGGAGGTTTCAGGGCTGTGAGTGCCCGTGGCTGGGTCATGTCCAGCCTCTCCCCCACAGCACTCCCAGCTCCTCCCCAGGGCTGCTCTGGATCTGTTCATCCCCAGCCTGAGGTGGCCCTGGGAGCTGCCCTGAGCCAGGTGCAGCCCCTTCATGTGGTCTTGTCACAGCTCATGAGATTCCCATGGGCCACTTCTGGAGCTTCTTTGGGTCCCTCTGAATGGCATCTCAATCTTTGGGTGTGTCACTGCACCACCCAGCTTGGTGTCACCTGAAAATGTGCTGAGAATGCACCTTCATCCATTAAGCAAGATATGAAACAACACTGGTCCCAAGATGGATTACAAAAGCTTGACTTAGTATTTACATAAATTTTCATTCCTGATTAAAGACTTGAAGTAAGGAAGTATTGATTTTCTACACAATTCTTCCTGGATTTATCCTTTGCACAGGACATCAGGCCTGTGATAGGCCTGCCCATATGAAACATGTTGCTTATCCAGATTTCAATTTAAAAGCATCATAATTATTTATGGCACATCAGAACCATTGGCAGTAACTGTTTTCAGATAGCTGACAAACAATGGCTTTGGTTTTGAGTTACATTAGAGAATTATGGTCAGGGCATCACTGCCCCAGGGATTGATTCAACAGGCACACCCCTGGCATTAATGACCCAGTCATTATAAAGGTAAGTAAATACAATCACATTGCTACTTTTTGGATATTTATTTTGGTTGGAAACCAAATGTCTAATCAAAGCTGTGAAACACAGACTAGATTTTCTAATGGCTTTCTGGGCAGCAGCTGATAACATCAGTGTTTCTATAACTGTCTAGAGAGTGGCTTCCAGTGTTCTCACTCCTCACAGATGCTCAGATGTAGTTCCTACAATTACAGCTACAGCTTCCACAAAAATGCTATGAAACAAATGGCATTTTTCATGCATATTTCTGCTAGGACCCATCATTTCAGCTTGCTTAGCAAACAGTCTGGGGAATTGACCTTTGTGAATGCTTTGGATGCCTTTAATAACATTCCAGAAGTGACAGAAAGTGCTGTTATTGCAGCTATAATTTCTGTGGTGGTTTTCCTTTGTTTCTTGTATTAATGCATTTTCTTTACTGAAGAATATGGCTGGTTGTTAAGTGATTTTACAGTTGTCATAGTTTTTTGATGGTATAGCCACTGTGATATTTGGCTTTTCTTTCCCAATTTTTCTAGGAAGTTTTTAACATGCAAATAAGCACACAGACAAATAGATGTGCTTTCCCCACAAGATGGAATCTATAAAAGGATAAAAAAAATGTTGTATTGTTTTATAATGGAATATCAAGCATAGTAATGTGATGGGTCAGCAAAAGGAATGCAAAGTTTATCCCCCTAGAATCTGTCCCACATTAAAGCTTTCACTATAGTTTAGGAACAGAATCCAATGCTCCTGTCAGATGGACATGAGGACAACCCAGAACAGTCATGAATGGACTTGGACTGGCTAGTGAAAACAAGGGTCAGGCATTTTCAGAATGGGGGTGGGAGAGTGATAAAAAGCTGATAAAAAGGAGTCACATGGCATACCTTTTATCAAGTTTATATTATTATTTGATTGGACATGGTTGCTGCAGTGTGGGAATGGGGAAAGAAAGTGGTAATGGACATTTAATTAATTCCTTTACAAAGAGAAGGCAACAACAAGCTGCTTTAACTATGAGCTACCTTATTGAACAAGATTCATGTCAAAGTTTGGATCAAATAGCAAAATCTGTTTGGATTTTCCAGACCCTCCCTTCTCCTGCTGTCTCAACACATAGACCATGTACTCTGTTTCTTTACAAACCAGGACGACTTCACGCTCTCTCAGCCTGCTGAAAGGCACATATGGAGAATATGTAAGAGTATGAAGTCTGCACAAAAATATCAGAATCTGCTGATATTTTAAAAAAGTGAATAACGTGGTTATTTTTCAGTTACTACAGAAAAAAACTTCAAAAGTATTGAACTGATTTTGTAATTTGAAGTCTTAATAAATTAGTACCTTAAATATCCACATGTCCCATGGAAGTAGATGAACCATTGGGAAGAAAAGAAAGTAATCATGTTTCTGCTACTTTACATGGCTGCTTGCAAAATTTCTCATATGGTACTTGTGAGTAAAAGGTGGACCTTGCTTGGACAATTAGTAATAAAATGGAGAAGATGGGAAAAGGGTGCTAGAACAGGGTAGAGGATACAAACTTCTTACTCTAGAGAAAAAGCCATGAGCTTTTAGAGAAAAAGCAGATATATTTAAAATAAAATTCTAACATTTGTGAAGATGAAACAATATAAAGAACCAATTTAGAAAAAAGGAAAGGATAGAAAAACAAGAAAATACACTTACTTTTGCTTTTTGGATATTTTTTGTCTTCATTTCCTCTAGTTGCTTTCTTTCCTTTGGAGGCTTATAGATGCTTGGAGGAACCTATATTAAAAGACAAAAGTCTCTAGAATAGGGGATATAAAACATTCCAAGTGACATATTCTTGCAGGCAAAAAAAAGCTCATTCACTTTTACTGTAGAACAGCAGCAGTTATTTTTTTGAAATATTGATTCTTTTCTATTAGTGCCACTCTAGAAGACAGGGACAGATTCCAATTAGTTTGGACCATGCAGCTTTTCAGTCCTGGTCAATATAACATAACCCCTGGTCAAAGGACCAGAAAGAAAGACAAATTTAGAGCTAGTACTGGGCTAAAGCAATAATAAATCCTACAGGCCCTATCAAAGGGAGAAAAATGTTTCCAGAATGGGAACCATTCTGCTTGGCATTTCATAAACTTCACTTTCACCGCCACAGCAGCCAGATAGGGCAGCTGAATAAAGTTAAGCTGTGGCAGTATTTGTGGTAGTAGCCACAAGTTACAGACTCCAAAGGAGCGCAGGGAAGAGAAATCCCTTGAAGTTAAATAAATATCCAGGAACTTCATTGTAACTGAGGAGGTCTTTGAGCTGAAAGGGGAGGACCCTGAGAAGGAAGCTGGAGGAAAGCTACAGATGTCCCATCCCTCTGGTCTTCCCAGTTATCAGTGTTTGGGCACTGCTGGAAAAAATACACTGAGCAAAATGGGCCTTTGCTCTGGTTCACCATGGCTGTCCCAATGTCCTTGTAAGGGAAAACCACTGGAGATGTGGATTAAATGTTTGGAGATGGAAGATTCAGAGGGTCCTCCTGGCATTACTCAAGGATTTGGGAAAGCAATCACATGTCAGCAGAAATGACCAGGACATGACTGGCTGTCAATTGGATCAGCAGGACTCGAGGGACTTTGAGGAGATTTCTATATTTGCTAGAGCAATAAATTTAGCCCAGAGTAAGCTCTGAAAAAAGACTGGATGTCTCCTCCTATGTGGGTGAGATGGTCTGACAGTTTGCTGGACATTTGCCTAAATATTTAGCTTGCTAAAAATGTGCTAGATCAATTAGAAGTTACAGAATTAATACAAGAATTAATGGGGAAAATATATATTCTGTCTAGTACTGGAGGTCAATTCAGGGAACATGGAAATCCCATCTAGCTTTATTGGACTATATAATGAACTGCACTTTCAAAAAAATCATAAATCTGATGGACTTCACACAGCCTTTGCTATGTAACTTCTTTATGCAGAGGCAAAACAAATGCACAAACAGAAGAAACTAGCAATTAAATGCACTGGTGAGACTGCTCAAGTATTTTTGTGAGCTTTTAAAGTAAAGTGAAAGTATTTCCCAGCAGTATCTAAGATTTTTTATTATGCTTTTATGGATGGAGAGATGAAAGCCCAGAGGATTTGCAAAGGGTTCCACAGGCAGAGAGTATCAGTTTATTTCACTCTTCTTCCCACTCATGTGCTTTACCTGCAAAACTGCACTCATCTGCCAGAGTAAGCTGAAAATCTCTCCTCAGAAACTGCTATGCTTATTCCAAGTAATTTAAGGAGGAGCCTTTTCAATCAGCTGTTTCAAAAACATTATTCTCCTTGTGATTTAGCCAATGGGGATGAGTACCAAGTGGATAGACAGACAGACAATTCAGCAATTACCCAATTGCTGGAAGAGGATAAAGAGTCACTATAAATAAATTGTAAATTACATCAAGAGAGAGATCAAAAAAGGTCAAACTGTACCTACTTAATCCATATGTGTAAAAAGGGGATTGGGAGTAAGGGAAACCAACTTTGCTTTCCCTCTCCAGGCAGTGGTCAGCCTCACATAGCCTGTGTGACATCCCTTAAGCAGAGGTCTATTTAGGGAGTAGGTACCACAAGAAGGACAAAGTGAACAATCACTTTGAACTTTGGTACTCTTCTATTTGTTAAGATGGACAAGGGAAAATAATGCAATGCTACTGTATCATGGGTTTCTATTTTTATTGATAAGATCACAAATATGTGGTTGGGTCTGTATGTTTGCAAACAGAGTTCTCTGTATTGGCCAAATAATTTCACCCATTTAATTATTTTAAACAATCAGCAGCTTCACTCATGAAGCACAGCTGAAATAATAAAGAGAAGATCTAAAAAATACATTAAATTTGACTGAATGTTGCTACAATAACATCCCAGTGCAGACTTTTTTTAATATACAACTGATTTACAGAAAATTTTAAAATAAAATAATCGCATAATCTTATTATTTTAGTATAGCATTGATATTAAAAAAATGGATTTTTTTACTCTAGGCCAAGATATCCAAGAAAGTTGAATGTGTCTACATAATTTGGCATGTTATCAGGTTTATGCACCTGTCTCCATTTGTTTCCTTTGCAAGCCTCAAGGTAAAGCACTCATTTTTCCTTGTAGAATTGTATTTATGAATGTGTGCAGGCATATGGACATGCTTGTGTCTGCATCAATGTGCATGTGTGCCAAGGCCAGTGGAGACACGAATTTATAACCTTTAGACCAAATATTTGGAGTGAACTGTTTTATTATTAAATCTCAATATTAAAATGTTTTTCCTTTTTACTCAGTGACCCCCATTTTTGATGAACATTTATGATGATGAATGTTTGTTCTAAGCTCCTAGGCTTACATTACTCCAAGGCCAGTGGGGAATTCCATCCCATTACAGGTCTCTCAGACCACTGCCCTGCCTTCTGCAATAACTCAGAGCCCAGCCCTCCCCTGGGAAGGGAGTGTGTGCTCAGTGCATAGGATGGCAGTGCCATCCCAGCTCCTGACCCAATATATGTGACACATCTTATCTTACTTGGAGAGAAATGCCTAGAATGAAATACTAGGAAGCAATACCTAAAATAAGAGTCCTGTTAATCAGAATGAATGAATTGCACCACAGGGATGCAGTAACTTACTGCTCAAATTCCATATAGTTCTGTACAGGTGTTATTGCTCAAATTCCAGATGCCTCCATGTAGTTCTGTACAGGTGTTCTGATGTGGAGCAGTAACTGTGGGGAGTGACTACAAGAGTCCCTGCTGATAAACCACGTGACAAGTTCTTTGACAGGTGCTTGAGAACCATGAGTAAAAAATGGGTATCTCATAAAATGAACACTTTTATGAAAAAATGGATGAGAACATTTCTACAGCAGATTATGGGATGTAAAGTGGAAGAGCTTTATTTCTGTCTGTTCCTCTGAATTACAGACAACCCTCCACCAGAGAGGAGCCACCCCCATGGCTGCCTCTCACCTTTGGGACCCTTTCCTGCCATCTGAGCTGTCTTTCCAGTCTCCGTTCATTCCAGGATGTAAATTGGTGATACTGGTAACAATGTGTCAAATTAAAGTGAGGCTTACTTTAGAGACAGAGGTACAGAAATGAATAGGAGATCTCACTGCTACACTAATGAATTTAGATTCACACGAGCTTTAAATTTGCAAACCTGGCCAGAATGTAAACCAAATTCAGTATAATCCGAACAACACAAACGAACTTCACTAAATGCATCTGCATTAAAGCAAATTTATTCTAAGAGGGGCTGCACAGCATAAAGTTCTAAAATGACAGCAACATGACTCATTCCTGTACTGATTAAGTAGTTATTAAATGCAGTTTTTCAGAGCCTGGTATTAAGCTGTTTCAATGTAAAATCCCATTAACTGTATAACACACTACCATTAAATTGCTCTGCCATCCTAAGATGTAAATGGTTTATAAGAGCATTCAACACATGTATTATTTAAAACCTGAAGTGCTAATACAAGGTGGCAGATAATGCCCAAATCTGTGACTTCTAAGCTCACTTCCTACTGCATTTAAATACAGATGATTTTGCAGTCTTTATTGAGTTTGTAGCTTGATCCCAGTTCCTGTTTGCTTTACTTCAGTAAGATAACACCAGTTGTGGGTTTCTGCTTTGTACCACTGTAACTATATTACAGTCTGAGACAATAAGTAAAATAACTTAGCATTTCAAAGACAAATCTAGTCTCATTTCTACATGAGCAATGAATTTAAACTGAAAAACCGTAATTTTAGAGATTCAGCATTAAGAAAAATAGAAATAAAATTCCACCTTCGAGGAGGAGCTGCAAATCTAGAGTCCATCTCTTTTCCGGTGAAATTGCTTCTCCATTTATTTTAATGAGAATTCATCCACAAAAAAATCTACATTTATGAAACATTTTAATTGATTGTCCTTTTCTTACCTCCTTCAGTGCATTATCCATGGAAATCATCTTACAAAGCCAAGGACAATCAGAAACACTCATATCAATGCTATCATCAATTTATACCCATTTTGTAATTCTACTTCTGAAAGTCTAAAACTACTGCAGGAACCAAACTTTTCCCTTTTTTCTGGTTGGCCTATAAATTGCTTACAGACACTCACTGAAATAAAAATAGTTAATTAGTTGTTGTTTCTTTAAGAAATCTGACCTTTAATAACATAGATAATTGCCAAAGTCCTTTTCAATCTGTCAAAGGCTGTAGATTTTCTATAATTGCTTTAAAGAGATTATTAACTCCCCTACCAAGATTCTGTGCACAAGTCTACATGAAATTTAGTATCTTTCAAGAAATAAACCAACTTACAGGTTGTCTTTTTGGCAGTATGGGCAGAGGTGCTGGTGGAGGTGGAGGAATGGCACGTGGCTTAGATACAGTCAAATTAAATTCCTTTGGCTGAGTGACTCTTGAAGTCTTGACAGTGTTGGTACGATTGCTTAATTTATCTGTGAGCTTTTCAATCAGTTGCTGCACTTTTGGCTGCCACCTTCAAATAAACCCACATTTTTCAATTTCATTTTCTTTTTCATACAAACTTACACACAGTATATGAGGCTAGCATTGGTGCAAATTATGTAACACTTTCTGCCATTCAATGTTAATAAAACTGACCTATGAATCTGTACTCAGGATTTAGCTACACTGTGTTATTTCACCTCTTGATAGATGCCATCCATCCAGATTCCTAGTGGTGGAACAGATACAGTTTTTATGGAATAAGCAGCTGTCTTGCCAGTTGGTTTTGTGGCAGGACCAGAATAGGAATCAGAAAAGCAGCTGTCATAGGCTAATTACACACTCAACATACTTAGTTGAAGAAAACCATGAACAGTGGTCTCAATGTTGCCATATGTACCAAAGGAGCACATGCAGATCAATCTTAAAGCACAGTTATAATGAAAAAAAATAGAAATATGTAAGAAGTTTGGTGAATTATCAAATGAATCCTCAGGGAGCCCTGGGGGCAGCCAAGAAGATTTTGATTTCTGTGTATGGATTTGAGCTTGTATCAAGATTCAGACTTCTTCTAAGGACTGACAGGAAGATGGAGATTAAAGGTAAAACACAAACAGGGTATCACAGTCTAATTACAGCTTCATGCCCATTATTCTTCCTCTAGATACGTTCTATCCGTATATATTACACATGCAGTGGAGTTTTCCAGTACATAAAAGGCAGATGACAATGCAAATTTACAGTAAGTTGTTTATATGACTTGTTATTGTTAGCTTAGGCATTACTGTCAAGGGTGAGGCTTGCAAGTAACTTATGCAAGTAATGAAGCTCCACTAAAATAAATAAGACTCTTTATATTAATCTCACTGGTATTAGAAAGAGAAATACAAAGACACATTTAAAAGAATTTCAGCTACTGAACTGACTAAATTAATCACTGCATCCTCAGACCCCTGAAGGATGTTTCAAATCCAGTAACCAAATCTAGTCTTTAACATTCTTGTGTAACTTACATTTGCCACTTCCAGGCTAAGCATGAGTTCATTACACTGAGTGTAACTGACTGTGAAGGACAGCTCCAATAAGCTTGGTGCTAATGAGACAAGCAGTGGCCTCAGCCTCAGCCTGTAGGAATGTGTATGTGCAAGAACTGTGTGGGTATGGATGTGTATCTCTATACCCTCTATCTGTATCTTTATACTGTTCTAAGCATTTGTTATAACTAGAATCAGTACAATGGAATATTTTGAGTCAAATTCTGACTCCAGATATATCCCTGTGGTCCCTTTAGAACTCAGTGGAATTCATAGTAGTGCAAGCCAAATCTATGTTATATATTTGCTAAAGTGCTAATAAACTACACAGTGTGCAAGGATTAGTTCTAGGGACTTTGATATGACAGAACCAGATGCAAACTCCTGTTCAGCTGATGTTATTTGTAGCATGTTTTTGTCTAACATTTTTGCCATCATCTGGGTTTATCTATACTGCATTGAGAAGAATGTGTGACTGCAGTCACATTGGTGTAATTTATCTGTTCTGGGTAAAAATGAGAGTACAAAGTGACCCAATAGGCTGCAGAGCTGCTGTTTCTCCACTTGAAAATGTTCCAGTTTGGCAAGGGTACAGTTGCTACCATATGAGTACCTAACCAATGAGTGGATGCACCTCAGAGCATTTAAGCTGTTAAATGATGCTGCAACTGTGTAAATAAATAATAACTTCTAAAGACTTGCTTATATGCTTATCTGATTTGCTCAGAAGGGATTTTATGACCATCAGTATAAACAAGTCTATGCATAAAGCCAAACTCAGGGAAGTCTAACATTTTTCCAAATGTACAATGTCATGCAGATGTTGAAGTGACTGATGAGGCAAGACTCTAAGATAATTTGAACTTTCTATTTTACTTTCTCTCAGAGTATAATATTTTACCTATTCGGGGGCATCAGGAGCAAATGTACAGCAGCTGTGGAAGGGCTTTTCTGAGAGAGAACCTTGCCTCTGGGTAAGTAAAAAGGATTGCTAAAGACTTGTGTAGACAAGAAGGGTCTCAATGACTTCAACAGAAGAAACACTTTAACAGAAATGTGATCTTTCAGGGGAAGCTTTCCCCAGCTTTTAAACTTCAGGGTGGCCAGAGGCTACTTAAATACTACTTACCTCAGCAGTGGATCAATCCACTTCTCTTTTACATACACTGAATCATAGAAGTGACTCCATTCATCTTTTATCCATGTGCTCAGATGTAATTCATTGAAGAAGAATCTAAGAAACTAATAATAAATGGTTTATTTTAAATAGGAATGTTGAAGACATGGTGTATATAAGACTACAAAAAGAGAGTTACTTTTACTACAAACACCACTGAAGAATTTGTTTTTATTCTACCTGCTAATTACAACAGTAGATGCTTGGTATTTTTATATTCTTATTAGCTGGTGGACAGTTCCATGTCTTTTGTGAAACACTAATATATACTAAAGATTTTTTGTGGCCAAAAAAAATAAACTAGAGGCTACAACATAGAGATGTATCGATTCATCTTTAACTTGCTTCAAACACTGTGAAACAAAAGTTTTATTCAAAATTAATTACTACTGGAATACACTGATTTTAGTATAATTTGACAATAGAATTTCAGAGACTAATATACCCAAGGTGAACTTCTGATTACCTATAACTGGACCCATGAAGCCCAGAAATATGTCAGGCCTGACACTGCACCTGAATGACTTAAATACTTTTCAGCTTCCTGGGATCTGGGCAGAGAGAATTGCTGAAAACTATAGTAAATGCTAAAAAATCTGGCTTCTTCTTTTATTGAAATATAATTAATTGGCATATTCCCATTAAAAGAGAAGACTGAAATATGGCACTCTTATACATTGTAGGATTTTACATGCTGGAGAAATAACAGCTAACATTTGAATTTTTGTTTGCCACTTCAGTTCACCAGAAGGTCAAAAGCCTTTCTTTAAATCTTGGTATTCAAATGGCCTTTTGAAACACTCTTGAAAAATGGCACTCAGATTCAGCCTGTATCATTTACAGCAATATAAATTCCAAACTTGAACCTTAGCTCTTGCATTAAAATTCTTGGAAATGAAAGTACAAGCATGACACTGAAATAATCACAGTAAAAGCAAAAAGGACCACTAAATAATTTTGACATTATGAGACATATTGGGAAGCAGTGCACTGTCCCTTTGAGAAGCTTCAAATGGAGACTTGCAGAGCTTATTAGATTAGACTTGGCATCAGCCCCATCTTAAGCTGTTTTACACAGAGCCATAGAGTTCTTTGTGTTGAGTTTTCAGCTTTGCAGAACAACCCAGTAGTTTCTTAATTCAAATGTGGTGCCAGGTCTAAGGTGAGGTCCCTCTGAACTTTGTTAATAACTCAGTTACAAAAAATTCAGATTTGACTCAAGGTGTTTGCTACATCAAAAGATGTAGAAAACCTGCTACATGAAATTCATTGTTTTCATGCAACAATTTCCAAGGAATTAACCTATAAACGTAGCCTTATTTTAATCTATTGTGCTTTTGGTAATCAAAAGACTGATTAGCACTGCAGGACTAAATTAATATTACCCCTTGGATTTCCATTATTGTCTAAAAACTACTGCTGCTCCCTGATTTTGCAAACGTCAGCTTGTCAACACACCCTAAAAGCTTGATTATAAACTAAGTGTTGAGTTGTGAAGATGCTTCCAGATTTGTGGAGTTTAATAAGCATATGGCAAGGGATGCATTTCATCCCATTGGTCTAGAAAGTCATTAACTGTCTTTACAGAGGATCTTCCACTGTAGCACATGCACATTGGATTAAATTTATCACCTAACAGTAATTTGCACTTCGGCAATGTATAAATACAATGTCAAAAGTCTAGACTGAATTTATACTTTCCACCAGAAAGGATGCATGGTGTAGACACTATTTCTAACAGTTATTGTAATAAAATTGTACATCCAGTGATCCCAGCAGTCGTTGTGATTACAGTGAACATATGCCCTGCCACAGTACTGATCTTATGGGAAATCCTGATTACCCATGAAGTTTATAAAAACTGTGGGTTTAAACCCCTGTAAACAAATGTATATACAGGGATTATAATACAGGACTGATCATGAGTTGATACACTTAAAATAAGGCAGACCCTGAGGTTTGAGCTGGTCTCAAGTTTCTAGGTATTCACAGAGCTCACAGAAATACTGCAGTGGTGACTTGTAAATATTCCACTTTTTTCTTCACTAGCTTCCATTAAGCCGAACTCTTCCCTCTCTGTGTCCTCTTCTACAGCCAAGTCCATCCTCAGAGGCTTCAGCCAGTCTTCTACAGTTCCATGTGAAACTACACCTCTGAATTGTTGTTTCAGCTCTCACTGACTCTCAGTCTCCTAAATATTTGCTGTCATATCTTTCACAAAGCAACTCAACTAACTCTTCAAGGCAGATGAAACTATAATAAAGGCACACAGTGATTTCTAGCTGTCATATTTAACACCTGGCTGTTACACCTTGAGGCTTCCTACTGCAACACCAGTCCTGTACTGGTAGCTAACATTTCCCCCTCTATTAAAAAAAATAGGTAATAATGTAATTGATAAATACTATTATGTACTCCTGAGATACAGAGAATTGTTAACTGTGTAATCAGATATCACCACTGTGATGTATATTTTTGTACTGTTTTAGTCACAGTCCCCAGAGAAATGCTACAGTAAGGATATGCCACAATATGCATCATACTAGAGAGTTCTTGGAACACAGCCCTGGAATGATCATCCGGGCACTGCAGGGATTGCAAATGGCAATTCAGGATGACTGGACATCATTTCTGACCAGGGTGTGCCTGAGCCAAAGGCAATCTTAGTTTTGATAATCCCTATCACAGATGGTGGGAAGACATCGTACCCATGTTTATATTTTAATGTATACTCTGGCTGTATTAACACAAGTGTGTATAGTTAAAGACTGTTTTGTAATGCATTTTTACAGGTGGGTTGAATTAATACCTTACTTTCGAGAATTTGCATTTAATATTCTTAACGCACTTTTACACAGTGGGATTGTACAGATTTCTAGAAAACAAATAAAAAATGGGAATTTCCTCACCTGGTATTATCTTTATATCCATGTAGGCATTTGCAGAGCTGAAATGCTTATATTCATAATATAAGGTTTGACTCTTGAGCTAAGGAAGTAATTGCAGGAAACAGCATGTGCTGTTTCTCCATACAGATCAGCCACTGCCTGAAAACATCACTGACCCAACTTGGACTGGTTTTACCCACCATGAGGCTGATCTTGTCCTGCTATTCCTACCTCATTATAAAAGCTGTTACAATGCCCAGTTCTTATGTAGTGATATTCCATTGAAGATCTCAGAAGTTCTTTAGAATTGCTTTTAGAAGCAATCAGAACACAAAACAGAAAAAACTGCTAGAAAGAAAAAAACTACGTATTTTGTATTTTTAAAAGACAATTCAGAAATTAAAAAGCTATTCACTTCAACTTTTTATTTCAACAGTGTATTTTCTCTAACACACAAACCCTTAGATTTTAAAATAAGTATAGAAGAAGAGCATGTAGAATAATAGAACACAAAAATATATTTGATCCAGCAATGCATGGGTAATTTCTTACAGGGATAATCACACTAAATTTACAATGATGGGTTTAATCCTATGGTTCTGTAATTATATCACTATAAATTTTTTTTGCATGTATTCTTAATATTACAGGATGAGAGCTTGTGATTTGGTGTTCAAGCAGATGAACATGAGTAAGTGAGGTAGCACTGTTATTCTGCCTAAATGAAAATATTTGATCATTCATCAAATATAGGGAAACACTGTGACTTTGAGTTGAGTTGAGTTGAATTGAATTGATTCCATCATATAGGTCTTTAAGAGAAAGGTCTTAAATCTCACACAGGTTGACCTCATTCACCTGAAGACTATTCATCTGAGTGAGGTTTATCTGCATGATGAAGAAAATTCCACTCAGCCTGGGATGTGCTAAATTTATTTTCTAATTAAAGTAAATCTCTCCTGATAAACATATGTGGATATTTTTTTCAGTATCTTAACTGAACTCAGGCATAATAATCAGCAGGCAAAATCTAGAGGTCAGCATTCTGAAGGAGGATCCCAAATCTCTGATAACTTTTGTTGCTAAGGCTGCAGATCTGCCTTTTGCTGTTTTGTCTCTGTTGCTGGGGGGACAAAATGCTGCTTCTAAATCCTCTGCTGCAGGTGCATTAATTTAATCTAGCATCCCTTTGGAGACAAAGAAACTGTTCTAATGCAAGAGAAGAGAAAGTAGGTACCATGGTGATGAGGATCTGGTAAGATACTTAAGCAAACCAAGTCCCACCTGCTACAATGACAGCAGGTGCACACCATTGGAATATGCAGCACTTCCCTGTCAGAGAAGAGTTACTCCAGACAAGGCAGGAGACATTATCTAAAAGAGAACATCAGGGCACTGATGCTTAAGCCATATAAAGCTAGATGAATGGAATCAACAAGAGATAGCTGGCATGAAGTGGGGAAATTGTGTTGCTAGCTGGATGAGCTCAAGATGCATCCAATCCAGGAGCTCATGTCTAAGATGTTTACCAAAGAAGGGGCTGGGAGAGCATTTTAGACAGAGTGATTTGTCTGTCTAGCAGATTATGATAATTCTTCCAGCCACTCCTCCATTCTTTCTAACTGTTAATGAAATATATAATTTTTGTCTCCGAACAGAATTAATAATAAGCATTCTGTAAGTCCATCTAAAACCAGACAACTTAACCTACTCTCTCCCTACATATTGCAAAGCAACTGCACTCATTAAAGAGACACTGGCATCCACATGAACATTCAAAGTAATCACTATAAGGATAAACCTTAGCCTTTTGAGTATTAATTATTAAAATTTGCCTATCTCTTTAATTCCATCTTTGTTATTCAAACAGCATGTTTGGACTATGCTTGGAAACATCTGGATGATCAAAGGTTACAGATGCTGTGTCACCATTGATTTAATTTTTAGCCCATTTTCCTGAGAAAACAGGGCTTATGAGAAAGCATTGTTGCTCAGCTTATCCCTCTGCTCCTCTTCACAGCATAGCTTTTAAGGTAATTAGCACTTTCATTTTGAAAGAGAAGCAGAAGATATTTGTATTTCTACAGTTATAATGAAAAATAACAAACAAATAGCAGAGCAACCCCAAATTCATGAGTCCAGAAAAAGACAGAGAAGGAGAATTTTGTTGTCCCACTTTTTATTTGGCAGCAGTTTGGTCAGCTGCGTGTTGTGCTGGGGCAATCGGTACATGCATAGCTCCAAGCCAGCCAGTGTTTTTGGGAAGAAGAAAAAGTGATGGAAGAAAAATAGCCTTGATAATGAAAGTGGCAATGGGAAGAACACTAAACATCAGGAACTGCAAGTTTCAACAGATTCATTGCATGAGGAAAAAACATATCCTGTCTAAAGTCAAAGAAAGAATGTGAGCAGAGGGAAGAGCGAGTGTGCTGTTCAGAGGGACAATTGTAAATGACATAAATTGTAAATTGTGTGATTATTTGACCTTCTCAGATTATATAAAACACATTTTAAATTGATCTTTGAATATAAGAATCACTCTGTAAGTAAAAAAATTTGAAGGGTCTTGTGATAACAAAATACTAATTAAATTTCTGAATTTAAATAGAAAATTATTTTTATTTTCTCCATTTAAATGATTCTCAAAGTTGAGAAAAGTAATCTTATGAATGATGATTGATAGTGAACATAATGAACAGATAATTATATTTAAAAATGTATTGTACTTTGATTACCTTTTGCATTTTTGCAGTGTCCAAGGATTTCACAATTCTACTGAAGTGCTGAAAACCAATCTCTTCTAGTTGAAAAGTAGCTAGATAACAGATAACTATCAAAAGATGCACACATTTAAAATGCAGCAGGCAATTCCAATAAACCTATACCCTATACTCAACATACTCTAGGATTTAAACTGTTACCTTTAATTTTAAACAACTTTGATAGTGAATTTTTCAACATGCTCTGGTTTTAATGTTTTCAGAGAGGATAGCTCTTACTCTTCTGTTACAAAGTCATAGTTTATTATGCTTAACAACATTATAGATAACAAAAATTAAACATAAAATTTAATATTTCTAGTATTTATTTTGCTTTTTTTTTTCAAAGTGACCATACTGCCTAAAATGTTGTAACCTTAGTTTTTTATTCTGAATTGGAATAAAATCAAGTTTTTAAATTGTGACATTTCAAACCAGAATCTTGCACCCTCTGTGGCAAGTACACAGTTCAATGATCTTAGAGGTCTTTCCAACCTCAATGATTTATGATTCTATTCTATGATACAGGAAGAGGCACAGTCAGTACTGTGAAATTTTAGTAGACCTGTAAAGTTCATGGGCTCCTGTATCAGCTTTCATTTATCCCCACTCACTTTGATTAATCAGGCTTCACTTACACTGCAGTGTTTTAGCTGCCACCAAACTGTAATGGTAAAATCAGGAAATTCTGACCAATGTGCTTCAGCCAGCTCAGTGTATCTCCAGGCTTCAATCTCATGTGCTTTAGTACAGCAACGTATTTAATCAGTCTTAGCAGAATATACATTTATCTCCTACAAGCTTTATTAAATTCAAATCTGCTCACACATAGCAACAGCCTTTATAAGCAGCTTTGATCATTTAAGTGTCAATGCAGCTTGGCAAAGGGAATCAAAAGCAGCTTAAAAAAATGTAAGCCAATGACCTTAGACTCTCAACTTGTTGATAAAGGAAAATGTTCTGTGCCTACCCTCTGCCTATGATTAATGGAGGTTTTTGAGTGGCCCAGTCCTGACAATCCAATTATAGCAACACTCAGCTTAAAGGTATAATTTATGTGCCCCAGACAATGAAAAACATGGCTCTGGAGAAATGGAGACAATGAAGCATTACTATTTAGAATAAACTCGATACACTCATAATTTCATCCTTGACAGTTCAGGCTTCCTTCTGTTGTTGTTTGATTTAGACTTCTATGCTTTCCCAGATCATGACAGAAGCAACCAGAATTATAATAAAAATTTAGTAGCTTTTAAAAATAAAATGGATATAAAAACGTATATATTTGAATAAGTTTCTTTGCATTTTTCAACCACTTTGAATTAAACTGACTTTTAAATGTACCCACAAAGATTCAGAACTTATCTGACTTAGAGAACCAGTGAGAGGGGTATTTGTTATTCTAACTTATTTAGGGACTTAATAGATCAACCTTAGCATGTGTGTATTAAATAAATAGGATAAAATATTTTAAAATTAATTTTTCATTTACTTCTCAATACCTGAAATAACTTTGGAAAATTTATTTTCCTGTAGCTCACACTACACTAGGCACAATGACAAGGCTTCCAACATAATAAAATACCAAGACCTATACTAGTAAAATTATATTTTTAGAAGTTTTGTGGTAAACACATCTGGTATTGTAAAGACAGCTTACCTATATAGAGACTACGCTCAGAAATTGGGCAGTATCTGCCATCCTGAACATAAAAGGCATTGACGACCACATCCAATATGGATTTATATTCTGTGCATCCTGCTAGTGTATCCAAGACAAACTTTTCTTCTGCCACGTTAAGAGTCTATAGAGATATAAATTTTATAATGATTAACGTATTCTGGAAAAAAAAAAGTTAGTTGTGTACAAAAAGTAAAATAATTTTGAAGTAACTGGAAAACATGAACAACGAACAGCAGTGCCTTTGGTAGGGCTGCTGCCCTTCTAATGCTATCAAATAAGGGCAGTGCTAGCAAACTAATGGCCCTTGTTAAGTAAAATGTTACTTTCTCCAATGTTAAGTGTTCATTTTATCTGCTGACATACACATTGAGTTAAGAGACCTTGATGTGTGAATGTCAGCAGTTGATGCAAAGAAAAACTGAAGTCTCTGAGCTAAGAGCAATGATTAAATTAGTCAACACTATGAGAATGTTTAGTAAGATTTTGGTTTTCCCTCAGGAATTATGTTCTTTGCTGGTGAAGTCTGTGCCTCTTAGGGAGACTAAACTGAGGGGAGAAGCCAGACAGAGATTATGGAAAAGACTCT
The DNA here is from genome assembly GCA_025920805.1 of Petroica traversi. NCBI lineage: Eukaryota > Metazoa > Chordata > Aves > Passeriformes > Petroicidae > Petroica > Petroica traversi. The sequence goes on from JAHLSL010000015.1 coordinate 25,634,561, forward strand.
TAGCTGCTACTGAAACCCAACTTTGGAGAGCACAACTAATTAAAGCTAAACCTGTAGTGCCAGGAGTCGTTTTAATGCAGACTATCCAGCTATGCTCCAGGTCACTTGTAATGTTCATGCTGTGTCCCAAGAGAAGAGTCAGATGCTCACTGCCTTCTGGATCCAACCCCATAATCCCTTTAAAAAGTCTGAATGCTCCTCAGCTTGACAGAGAGTTTCAATCACAATAAATAACCTGTGCAATATCTGCTACTATATGAGATAAACTTCTAGCATGAACCACCTTTAAACATTGCAATAAAATCTGAGGCCCAGAACAATTTGTTACTACATGAATTGAAAATGGCCAGCTAGCTATGACAAAATGACAAACAATAATGATCCTTCGATTTAAGGAGGTTAGACAAGAAGCCAAGAAATAAGGCTGAGAGCATCTTCTGAAAAGGTGTAGTCCAGGTTTGATGTATGATCTCTCCCAGAGCTCTGAGGTGTGGGAACAGTTCAGCTGCAATAATATATCAGATGAGATGCTCACCTTGCCTGCCAGGCTGTCTGCTACCCTCTTGATTGCTTTATTTCCCTAATGTGATTAATTTCTAGTTTATGGGCATTATTAGAGGCTGCTGGATGGAACTCTGTGAGTTTGCTGATGTGTGATAGTATACAGGGCTTTGAGATCAAGCAAATACAAGGCAAAACTTTAAAATTACCGTTCTAGTATTTAAATTTTAAAAATTATGCAGAAGTATTCAGTGTATTTTCTCAGGTTGTCATTCAGAGCAAGCATACATTTTTTCACTGTTCCTGGTCCCAGGTTTCATTCCTTCCAATTTGTGCATCATCACCAAGAAAAATGAGGAAAGAGACTAAACAAATCTTAAAATATGCAAAAAAAAAAAATTAAAATATGGGAAATATGGACTGCATCTTGCTAAGCACAGAGGATTCTTCTGAGGCACAAAGTTCATTCCAAATACACCTTTTATGCGTGAAGATTTATGGAAGGTATTTCCTAAAACTAACAAAGAAAATCCTTATATCTAAGCCCCCAGAAAATGATGAACTATCTGTCTGTCTGTCTGTCTATCTATCTATCTATAGCTCATATTTGATATGAGATCTCTAATAATTAGGCAAAAGCAAACCTAAATAACTAATGGCAAAGTGAGAGAGGAGGAAGTTCCAGTGAAAGCAGGATTGTGACATTTTGAATCTAGAACAATTGCTCCCCTTGAGCAAATGGTGTTGCTCATGAAGAAACTGCAGAAAATAGCAGCTCTGTTAATAAACAGAAAGTCCATCATAAAACTTGCAAGCCTGTTGGAAACAAGCCCAACAAAAACTGTCTCAACTATCTCTGCTAGGAAGATAAAATTTCAATTGTTTTCAAGGTCTTTATTAGATTAGAATCTTTGCATTCACATTCTGTGTAATTCAACATAAAGTGCAAACCTTTGCTTTCCAAATGCACTTTGGAGGGGTGGCCACAAGTAGACAAACAGGTAAAACAGGATACCATGTGTGCCTAAGTTGTTTCCTATACAGTAGAGACTACAACATAAAAATGCCATTGCCTGTCTCCATTTACTCTAAGTTTACTGCTCTGAGTTAACAAGTCAGTCAGAAGTGTTAGGATGAACAGAGAAGCTCTTATTCTTGTTTACAGCTTGAGCAGGAATGTACATAACCATTGCATGGCCTCAAGACAAGCAAGTGGGTGACAGGAAGCACAGCCTGGGGCAGCTGTGCCCCACAACATCAGTACTGACTGGCAGTTCTGAGGAACACAGAACATGATCAGCTGAATCTGCCTTCAGCCACAGAAGGTACTAAATGTTCTGTTTCTACGTGTAAAAATCGAGAATAGTTGAGCAGCCTGTGGCTGTGTCACCCAAGGAAGTGATCTCATCACTACTCAACCAACTAAACAAGACTGGGCAGGAGGAGACTTGGATAGGACATCCCAAGGGTGAGCCAGGTGTTGTTCAAGCCCTGCAGGTGATCTAGGGAATCAAAACTTAAGCCAGGGCTTTAAACCTGTTAGGATACTCTCTGCATAGAAAGTGCATTGTGTCCTCTACAAATTTCATCAAGGATATTTCCTTTTTATCTGTATATCTGCAATAATAATGGCTTTGGGAAAGTAATGTGTTGGGTAGGTGTAATTTCTAGCACTAATTCCTAAGTGCATTCTTTCTGTGTGGTTTTGTGCTGCTCTTTATGTCAGTGGGATGTATTCCACAGTGGGCCAAGTGATCCTGAAATGATACAGTATGACAGATGTATGTTTACAGCACCTTTTGGATGAGGTTTTCAAAACACTTTCCTAGAGTTCATTGTATTTAATGGGATTCCTTTTGGCTAATATAATTTTGTAGATGCAGGAACTATGGCATGGAGCAGGTAAGAGATTTACCCCAGGCAACACACTAAGTCATTGGGGCCAAAAAGAATTAATAAACACTAATTTGTGAGCATTTATTCTGTCCATCAGAGCAACTTCCTACATTTTCAAGTACACTTCAATCACATATTTCTCTGAAACAACTAGCAGTTAGCCAAGTTTGCAAGTATGTGTTAGCCCTTTGGCATAAGGAAGGCCAGATAATTTAGGGCTGAAAGTAACACACACAGGGATCATCTTCTGTTACATTGAATATTAAAAATATCAGAAGACAAAACAGATCTTGAACAGATACAAATATCTGCCAGTATGCTCTCAATATCATAGAGAGCATAAAATTCAATATCATTTAAGCTTTTTCTGATCACTAAGTGTTTAAGTTGTAAAAAAACATGAATCTGTCTGGGTCTATCTTGAATAGCCCTGTTAAAAAAATGTGATTGATGTCTAATTATGTGCTGATTGGTGTTACCTCCCACTTTTGGGAGAACTCTAAGATCTGTAGCTGCTTCCATGATGTGTTTTTCCTGCTCTCTGACACACAGCTGTAGCTGGGAATGAGTCAGGTTTCCTCAAGGAGAGAAGAGACTGTGTAAGAAGGGCTTGAACACAAACAACTTCCAGCATGGGTCAGTACAAGAAACAGCATTAATTAAATGGAGAAATATCTGCAAAAGGGAAGCTTTGCCACCGTGGGTGTATCATAATAAGCCTGGTTACAGTGGGACCTGTTTGAAGGGGCCAGAGAGATCAGAAAAGGAGAAAAAGAAAAGCTTGTCGCTCTGGAGGGAAAAAAGGAAAGAAATATCAGCCATGCTCTGTTTGAGACTTCTCAGGCTAATGATACAGCTTAGGTGAAACAAACATTTTAGAAAGAAGAAAATATTTGATGAAAAGATAAAATAGCTTTCACCTCCTAAGAGAACTGTGCAATAGTACGTAGTGAACTTGTCTTCTAGGAAAAACGTGCACATTTTGCAGACACAGTCTGATTGGAGTGCTTCAGTTATCAGTGCTAGCCCTCTCCAAGGGTCTAATCAAAATGCTGTGGAAATGGAAGAAAATATTCCTACTGACGTCACCAGGGTTTGAATCAGTCACCAGAACCCAGTCTTCTTTCTCTCTGAAGTCAGTGGGAAAAACCCCTGGGATCTTTGGATATAAGTAGGAAAATATCCTGCTTCTACTATTCACAGTCTGTGTTGCAGTCACAAGGTAGTGTTTTTCATCTTCTGCAGACAATACTGACCAATGCTGTACTAAGAGGTACAGTTACCATGATTTTCCCTTGTACTTAATATTAAATCCCAGAACATTGCAGACAACTCAGACTCCATCATTTCCTTAGAAAGGTGCTAATCTGCATTTATGTCAGTAGCTAAAAATACAACTCGAATTCTATAATTTAGTAGGATTTTTTTTTCACCAAACCTATCATTCTTGCATTACATTGTCTTCCTATTCAAAACTAAATCTATGACTTTTGACATTTGGGGATTTTACTCCCAGTTGAGTAAAATCAGTTGAGTGGGCATGTGTGAGACACAGCTGAACCAGCACGAACGAGAACTATGAAGAGTTGTGCCAAATCACACCATGTTCTTGTGAAATGGCAAGCTCATAAACAGGCTCATCTTGCTATCAGCATGAGAGGGATAAAGGAGCAGAACAGTGAATTTGGGGTGGCAGTTCTGGTTTTACAGAAATAAGCTCTTCTCTAGCTGGGATGTATGTAGGAAGGTCAATATGATGGGTCTGATCCTGCAATTCTAATTGAAGCACATAATTCCACTGAAAATAAAGTGAGTTATTTGCATAGAGAAAGGCACAAACATTGCATGGGAACTCCTGTGTTAAAATTTGTCTCTTTTTATGATAGACAAAGCTTGATTCTAGCAGTCACAAGAAAGAACAATACCTGGGAACCTTCAGTTAGGTACAACACTTTATCTTTTCTCAAAATGAACAGATGCAGTCCATTTCTATAAAAGGTCTGATGAAATGATATCTTTATTTACAACATGCACTGGGGCTGGATGAAAGATCACCTTGAATATGGACCATTTTTGATAGATTTAAGTGAAGAACGCTTAATAAAAAGAAAGGGGTTTAGTACACAAGAATGAAGATATTATCTGGATGGCATCAGTCCAATAAAAGCAGTATTAAAAAGCATTTAGGAAGATAAACAAGGAGAAGTAATCTGGCCATTCTAATGAAGAACAACAGGAACAGATGTAAATTTAAATGTGAATATATAATAATTTAAAGATCTGGGACAGACTTATGAATTACTTTAAGTTAATGTGCTATTCAGGATAATTCAAATTGAATTCTGTTTTAACAGCAACAAGGTCACAATACTGAAGAAAAAACATTTAACTGGACTTGTTTTTAGGAGGTGTGAAGGAGTAATATGATTCTTTGTGTTTGAAGGTGAGGGCTTATTTGTTGCAATTAGTAATATCCATCATATTGCTAATGAATCTATGCTTTTATTGAAAATATCTGCAGTGAAAAACAAGTCCAATATTATGTTATAAACATTGTAAATTACAGTACAATAAACATGAAGACTAAATAACTAAATTACAACTCAAAGTGTAGTTTTCTTCTTGGAAGAAAATAAAGTCTGATCACTCACTCAGAACAATAAAGAGAAAATCCTTTTATGATGTAAAATTTACATGTAGCAGAAATAAAATGTATGGAGTATAATACCTCTAGACTGATTTTGATCATAACATTCTTAATTAGAGGAAACTGTGTTATTCATCTCCCATTATTCAATAATTAAAAATCCTTCCATATTTTATCTCTTTTTCTCTAAAAACAAAAGGCTGATAATCAGTGAGTTTTCTTAACTCCTCTTTTATATAGAAGCCTGAACTAGGAGTTGGATAATAGGAACTGAGACTTGTCTTTCTTGTTTCCTGAGTGGCCTTGCAGAGATCATATTCTTGACACCTTGTTTTTAAACACTGAAAACTACCTGGCACTCAGCAGTTTGTTTATACATTTCCATTCCATGGAACATTGATATTTGAATAAAAATTATAAAAATGCATGAAGAAGTTAAATAATAATAATCAAGAGGTTGGTTCTGCTTCTGCTGGAGAAATGAATAACCTCCCATGTTATTTGAGAGGAACAAGTTGAGAATAGTTCACAAGGTCTCATACATGTAACTGATTTTTGACAAAAAGTTGTCAAATTTCAGGTTTTTACCTAACTATTTGGAAGTAGTAAGTAGTTTCAAACCAAATACAGGGAAACAGCTTGGGATGTATTTTCAAAGTGGCACACAGGGGTCAGCAGTGCCCTACAAATTTTGGCCTTTTGATTTCCTTATGAAATCCACATACATTTTGCCAAGTAAAAAATATCCATTTGCACGTGTTTTGTGTGAATTTAAACTGCAGAAGTTAACTCCCCTGAAGATTCTGTGTGCCTTTTTTCCTTTCCTTTCCCAGCCCAGGGCAAGCAGAGCTTCCACTACAGCACAGGGTGAACCTGGGACAAGCTGTGCTGGGTCACTCTGGGAGCTCAAACTGATGGAGGACAGCCTGTCCACCCATCTTCTCTGTGGAATCTGCCTCTTGTGGGCTTCAGTTTGAAGAGAGAGAGATTTCTCATTTGATTTAGGTACAGTAGAGATTGGAACTGAATGTGGAAGAACTTTGAGGTGAGCAGGACAAAGCCAAAAGGTGAGCAGGACTTGCTGCACAGGGACAATAGGGCTGGAATCAACCACTTGAAGAGATGGAACTAGGTCAGGTTAAATAAAGAGACCTGAGCAAGTAAACTTGAGGGCAAGAGAAATGCAGGGATAGAAAGATGATGGAGCACAGAACAGAAATTAGTTTATCTTTCTTTGCCATCTATTCAATATTTGGCTAGCAGAGTATTCCAAATCTCTACAGTACAGCCATTGTGCATTGTCAAAATATAAAAATTTCTACTCAGTCTTTATGAAAGGCCAAAATATATTATTTCTCATAATCATGTATTTTGACTTTTGTTTTAATTATTTACATAACCTTATGTGCATCTAGAAATCAAAATTAAAATCTTGCTGAAGATTGACTGTGCTCTGAACTGTTGTCACCTATGCAGCAGCATAGTGAAACAAAAAGAAACCTGTTGGATTTTGACCAGAATATTCAACAATGACTGATTGAATACTTAGTAAAAGATCCAATATGGAAATCTGTGAATTCCCTCTTACTATAAATTGCAAAGCAAGTACATTTTCAACCTGATGGCTTCAACCCAATTTATTTCTTGTCTCTTTCTTTTTTTAGTACATTCATATTGTAAAGTCCTTCATTTTAAAATCTAATTGTTTGCCCACTTTCACTTCTCTTCCTATGCCTCATTTCACCAGCTTTTAGTTTGCAAGGAGTGCCACAAGAATGGGCTTATGCTGCTGATAAACAGTTGAAAGGGATATTTGAACCAAGACAGATTGTGCCTTCCAGACTCCCTCCCTTAGCACTGCATCCAACTTCCTTTCATAACATATTGCCATTTATCATGTACACAAATAAGAACCCTAAACTTCAATCTAGGATGTTGGCCTCTCTCTGTGACATTTCCTTGTCGTTGTTGTCAGTTTAATTTCAACAGTGTGAAGACAAAGTTTCAGTGCTCTCATGATACTTCTTTCCTTAATTATTGGTTCTATTGCCACCCTGCCTGTCAGTCAAGCACATAACTCCAGAGGTCATTTTTCATGGAAATTACTCCCCAGGATATCATCACCAGTTTATGTGCACATCTTCACTTTTTTTGAACAGTACATTTCAAATACTATTTTCCTATCACTTCCTAGATAAAAATCCAAGGCGGTGTCTCAGAATTTTCTATTTTATTGAAATAAGTGTCTCTTTTGTGGGTTCAACCAACCCCATCTTAGTAAATCAACCATCTGGAATGCTACTGCTAAGTTCATCCTGCTAGTCCATTGATGTGACCCACTTACTCCACCTACCATCTCACAGTTGATTCTAGCACATAAAACTAAAGCTGCCTGTCAAGATGCTTCACAACTCAGTTCCATGCTGCCTTTAATTTCTTACACTTTACTGATGCCTTCCCCATTTCTGATCAGCCAAGGATGCCTATCTCTTCATTTCCTTTATTAGGTTTCCAAAGAAATAATTTTATTTAAGTTCCTACATATACTTACATTGCTCTTAAAATCTGCTTTATTCTGACAGAAGTTTTGCTCTGCAAAATGTCCCTGGCTCCTTGCAGTTCAGGTGACAATGTGTGCCTGTCAGAGGTACTTACTTTGAGGATCTGGCACTTGACAAGACTGGCATCAGCTAGTGGGATACTGAACTCCCTTGAACATGTTCTGGAATGACCTGTGTGAACTGTGTTTTCATTTTGAGGGAAATAATCTAGCTCCAAATTGTTGGTTTCACCAGTAACATCTCCAGACAGGTGAACAATAGGCTAAGGAGGATATTTTACGGAGGTCATCAACAAGTTATCAAAGAACTGAACATGACACCTCAGCTATCACATTAGAGAACATAAAGACTCTAAACCATCTAAATAAAATAAAGATGTACATTGGGAATGAAACATAGAGTGTTAACAATGCCTGGAATCTGACTGCACTGCAAGGGGCTGGAAAACTATTAACCCATTGAAAGAGTTTCACAGAACAGAAGACTGTAATTTGTAGAAATGACAGGTGTGATACATTGCTCACCTAAGTTGGCAAATAAATAAATATAGAGCTCTGACTTGTAATTACTTGGATTTGGTCTGTTGGAATCTGACTCTCCTAATTTTTGTCTGGAAAACAGACAACATGAAGTTTGCTATTTGTTATGCTTCTGGCATGTGTTTGAGAGCCAGGGTGTTAATCAGGTTATAAACTGAAGGAAGTTTCTGCATGTGTTAGTTAATATTGGCTGATTGGTAAGTGACCAAGCATGGAAATCATGTGTACAAAAATGCTATAATATTTTTGGGATTGTATGCCTCTTATAAAACAGAAAAGAAAGAACTAAGTGAACTTTTCATGGTGTATTTTAATCACCCATTTCGTACTGAAACAAAACTGAATTTTATATAAATACAGATCTTACTTTTTACTTTCTTCAGTAAATCCTATGTAGTGATCAGAAATTAGCCCAGAGAAAGATTTTGGCCTTAATTTTGACCTCAGCTATCCTTCCTGTCCTTCCCCTTCTGAAAGAGTTTATTATAAAAGTTTGAATTCATATTTCTCTAATGGAGTTCTGCTTCTTTTGTATCACCTTTCTTGGGCTGAGAAGAACAATGATCTGAGGACTCATTTCTCTAAGTATTTATTTTGGCAGCAGTGGTAGCTGAATTTACCTGCTCTCTGCCCAGTGAAAAATGATTAATTTGGAGCTGGATCAGTTCCCTGATGTAACTCAGGATATGAATACACAAAGACTTACACCACTGCTACAAGGCAGGAGGGCAGGATTGGAAAGTAGGGGCCTGAGTGGCAACTGTTTGAGAAGGCAAACACCCAAGGAATGGGTGTGGAGCCACTGCTCAGCCCCTGGCTTTCACATCACACCTCCACAGCTTTATATTCTCGTAGGTATTTGTATTTATGCAAAATCAATGCAAAAGACTCTCTGACTGCAATAGCAGTGGTTTATCCTTATTGTCAGAAGGGGAAATGAGCACTGGAGCCACATGGCAGTGTGGAATCAGGGCTCCAACAATCCATTTGATAACACATGGCACACACAGACAATAGCAGTCTAAACAATATCACTGTCTTCCCTTAGTGATTTGCTAGAGCTGATTCAATTCTCTTGCTGCCTCAGCACAAGTCAGGGTGACACTGAGGACAAAGAGATGGGAAGAGGTGACAGACTACGGTCAGGAAAGCATGGGAACTGCTTCAGCCAGAACAGACACAAATTGGCAAATCATGGTCTGGTTACTTGCAGTATTAAATTAGAATCTGCTGGCTGATTTATTGTCACTGTCCTTCTATGCCACTGTTCTTGTGGTCATTTATGTCTTCAAAGCAAGAATACCTGATCCTGTGACCCAGCCTCTGAACTGCATTTGTACATACAAATGGGTGCTGCTGACACAAACTTCCACTTGGAAGGAAGAAAGGAATAAGAAACTACAAAACAGCTTAGTCAGAAGTGGAGCAGAAGTTTTCCCTATCACTATCTGTTCCATTTGTATAAGGTTGTTGCATTTTTTTTAATTGTTGCTATCCAAGCAGTTTTTTAACCCCTCTGATCTTTACTACCTTGTTTTCTGGTGACAGCCATAGAAATTTGGACTTTAGTCATGAATGAAAAATGTCACTGTAAGGGAAATCAATGAAAGTTACAACAATGTGTTAGAAAACAGATACCTTTACATTTGAAATCATACAGTAACAAAGTAAACTGTGTAAAATGAACTGAAATGTAATATACCTGCAACATCACAGATGATTCATTTAAGAAATCCTCCACGCTCTGATTTTCAGGGTTAAACTTGTTAAGCTGTTGCACTATTAGTGCTATAAGTTCTCTATGGCTGACCATCTTCACCATGGAGAATCCTATAAATATAAAAAATATTATTTTTCATGCCTCCTTCAGTTGAGCCTGTGGTGATAGGCTCATACAGAAGTTACACAGCAGTAATGTAGAAGAGAACATTTAGGTCAAGCTTTCAAAATTACAGTTACTCAGAACAGCTGACAGGAGAAATGAAAATACAGTACAAACATCAAGAAAATAGAAGGCATAATACATACTGTAAATATCTCAGAATATCTTAAGGATAAATGGTTACTGCACCAGGTTATTTGGCAAAATATAATTAAAGATAATACAGAGAAAAGCATGGATTTTTGCCTGTGTGCATACAGGCCCTATTTAACATACTGCTCTTCCCAGTGAAATGCAACAGAAAGCAAAATTTTAGTCTTAAGTCTCATCACATGTTGCTGTCAACAGCCTGTTTTTCAAAAGCAACAAAAGAATAGGAACAGAGAGGAATTATAAGGGAGCAATAAGTGTTGGTCAGCAGGCTGGGCCACGATCACAGCATTTCAGTGGCCTGGGTCACTGCCAAGGCTTCTGAAGGCACAGAGTTGAGTCCTTGTTATGTTTGATACTTTGTTTGTGAAATGACTGGATTTTGTGTATCTCCAATGATGTCTTACCCATATGTCTGAGAATGTGTAGGTTATCTCGATTTTTATGTTGAGATGACAAGAGCTATAATGGATTTGTTCCTACACATGCACATGTCATTATGTATGAAAGACCAGTGACAGCAATTATCAGGGCTGAAAGTCATTAATCTGGTTTAACAGTAGGAAAAAAAAACGAGCAGAGAAGTAACTTTACATGGTGAAAATAAAAATGTCTTTTTGAAAATAGTCCTTGTATTTTATGTAACATCATATTTTGATGTCATAAAAGGACGCTTGATCAAGATGATTCATTCCCACTGCAGTAAACATAATTAATTTCTTGCTTTAAAATATTATCATAACATTTCCAGACACAGTGGTATTGTAGTCTGCCTTTCAGCACTATCTTACTCAGTAATAATTACCTAAATAGCCCTTTTCATTACTAATCTCAAAGCACTGAAGGAAAGAGTTCATCTTTGATTATGTTCAATAAAGCCATTTAGGTACCTCTTATGATCAAGACAAAATGTCCACATAAAAAAAGAAAAAAAGTCCAGCAAAACAGGGCTGGACCATGACAAGAGATGGCAAATAGAGAAAGAGGCACTGCTGTGCAGGGGAATCACTGTTACTCCAGTCCTCTGAGAATCATTTGTTTCTCAGGTAAGAACCTGCCAAGGTTCTTACACTCACAAGGGATTTTGGATAAGCAAGAGAGAAATATCTCAGTACTTGAGACTGAATCATAATTCAGGTTCCAATAGCTCTACCAGTAACAAATGCTTTTTCTTCTGGCATAGCAGGAAGAAATTTGAGCTCTCATGGTCAGATATCCACCCCTCCCTCCAAATAACAATCATGAAACCCAAAAACTGGAATGTGAAAACTAGGATGTATAATAATGCCTTCAGATCTCTGGACATACAGGGGTTTTAAATACAAAGAACCTAATTTGTAATGAAAAAAGCTGCTACTATTCTTGTCAGTGTTTTAAAATATACACATTGGGAATAAAATGCTTTTGGTATGACATGCAACCTTATTTTCACATAGTCGGTGAGAAAAAGATTTTAATTACTGTGTATAAAAATGATATAGACTTATACTGTGTATAAAATGGCAGAAATTTCCTTCCATTACCAGATGTAGATTAGAGTTAAAGGAGGTGAGAACCTGACTTATCCTTATTTAATGATGGAGCTCAGAGATATTTTGAAAGCAACTGCACAAGATAAGACTGGCCACAATTGCAGGCATTGGTTTCAATGACCCAAAAGGTTCTTTCAGGTTTTACATCTGTTCCTACATTCCTGGCCTAGAAAGACTGCAATTGCATTTCCTCTGATGAAAGCTGTCTTTCTTTATAAGAGCTGAACTAAGCCTCCCTGCAAAATTCAGGCAGATCAGATGGGAAATCTACACTTCGAGGATCTTAATTTTAATTTTAATGTATTTCAGTGTTTTGCATGCCTACTGCAAGTGTTTTCCTTAACATGACATGGTATTTTTGATCTATTATCTTGTAGAACTTTACGATTAAAAGTTTACTGTACAAAACCTTCTGCAAATAAGTTGTATTATGTTTATTAGGTGGGTTAGCAAATGGACACCAAGGCTGGCTACTTGCCCAAAATTTCAGGGAGCAAAGCCCAGCAACCCTGTCCACAGCAGAACAGAGGCCCCCTGGATCTTCTCCATTCGTACTTATAAACACCTAATAAACAAGAACACTGAAGCTGGGAAGGTTTAGATCAGATATTGGGCAGAAACTCCTCCCGGTGAGGGTGGTGAGACCCTGGCACAGGTTGCCCAGAGGATTTGGGGATGTGCAGTCCCTGGCACCGTTCAAGGCCAGGTTGGATGGGGCTCTGAGCAGCCTGGTCTAGTGCAACGGGCGTTGGAAACAGATGAACTTTAGGGAGCCACTCTGTGATTCTGTGATTATTTGAAAATAAAGGAGCAAAGGAGTCGCGAGCCTGCCCAGAGTACCCGCCACTTCCACACGTCGGGAATCGCGCACGGCTTTCTTTCCGGAGGTGTCACCTACGGCCACACCTGCCTTGCAGCGCGGCTCCCGGTGCCGTCTCGCGGTGCGGGTCCCGTCCCGGACGGTTCCCGGCTGTCCCCGTCCCGTTCCCGGCTGTCCCCGGC